>VWZF01000440.1:323859-395697 GCA_013396755.1 Sclerurus mexicanus
GGGGGGGGGAAGAACCCACAAAAAACCCCAGTGAAACAAGACTATTTTTAGATGTTAAAATTTTATGGATATATTAAGAATAAAGTTTATTACCACAGGTCATCCTGGAAATCCTGGCCCTCCTGGAGAGACTATCTTTGTGCGAGGAGATCCAGGTGACATTGGCTTTCGAGGGGCACCAGGTAATCCTGGGCAGCGAGGACAACAAGGAGCCAGAGGTCTTCCAGGGAACCAAGGAAGAGAAGGCCCAAAGGGTATGATCTGAGATGTTTTGAACTACTGTGTGCACTTATGCCCAGCCCAAGCAACTGAGCCCTGTGCCCAGGGGATTGCCATTGGAGACTCAGCCAGGTAGGAAGGGTGGAGACTGGACATTTTATAGCTCTGCCTGCGTACCTACAGATAAGACAGGCCTGGGGTAGAAGGTGACAGTAGAGACAGATTCACGTGCACTGCTTCCAACTGCTTCTTGGAAAACTCCCCTACCAATGTGAGAACAAGGCAAATGTTTGAGTTTGCCAGATAAGCAAACCTTGATCCTTTTTCAAGGGTCTTGAGAAACTATGGAAAACGCAAATGTGTTTGAATTAGTAGGTTTGGACTTTCAACAGATCCTTCAGTTTGAAAACAGGGATCTAGATACTCTGCTTCTTCCACACCCTGTAGAGAAATCCCACCTACACCACTCACTTTCCATGTCCACAAAAAGAAAAGTCACAAATTTTAATTCAACTCAAGACCAGGGAGAGAAGAGGAAATGTGCACGTCTCTCTGGGACACTACAGAGTTGAGGTGTTCCAAGCAGCTCAACTTCATTTTATTTATGTTTGGGTTTATTTCCAGGTCCTATGGGGATCCATGGCCCACAGGGTCCACCAGGTGCTACAGGACAACCAGGAGACCAAGGTTTTCAAGGAAGACCTGGTCCCAGAGGTCCCACAGGTACTTATGAACCTGTTGCTCATGGTCACTCAACTGTAACTGTGCTCCCTCTATTCATATATAATCATACTAATGTTTGCTTACATACAGACAATTTAAACAATCTCAGAAAAAAACCCACAATTGCCAAATTAACTGATTTCTCATTTCGAGTAGTGTGAAAATTTCTGAACTGTGTATTTGTTTCTAATGTCACCCATGTAAGTGATTTCACTTCTCATTCCATTCTTTACTCTAATTTACATGCCTGAAACTTGTTTCCACCTGCACCACAATGGCCACAATCTGCTTTCCATTTTTCAAATCCTTCAGGTTTCATAGGTAAGTCCATGACTGTTGATTATTGTTCTTTTCATGGGAGCTCCCTTATGTATAGATGCATAAATCTCTCAGCAGAGGGTATTCTTGCTGTGGCTGCTAGAAATCGTGGATACTGCTACAAGGACAAGTTCAATACCTGTTTCACAAATAGCTAGCACCAAGATTATGATAATGCTGTGTTGACAAGCCCCACACTATGATTTCAATTAGACTTGTGAAACACACTTATTTCTAGTTATTACTCTGGCTTTTGTTTTTCACACAAGATGCTTTCTAACCAAAGGCTTAGCAAGAGTTTGAATTCTAACACTGGATTACTATAAACACTGAACTCTTCATCTGACTAAATTATGTTCTAAAACGCAAACAGGCAAGAGCTCCCAGTAACTTTCACTATATAAAATGTGGCTATTCTTTATTTTTTTATATTATAATTATTTTAAATGGTTATTATAAGCTAGCTTTTTTGGCCTGCCTGTTGATAGTTTTGCAGCAACAAAATAGGCAAAGTACTGCAAAATTTTACATGTGCTCAAGTTTTTGCGCTGAAATTGGGTAGACTTCAGGTTTTAACTCAAATCACTTTGGGGCATATTAAGACTGAAACTGTACACCAGATATTTGAAATATAGAATTGTTTACCTTGGAAAAGACCTTCAAGATCATCAAATCCAACCATTAACCCAGCACTGCCAAGTCCACCACTAAACCATGTTCTTAAGTGCCATAGCTACGTGTCTTTTAAATATCTCCAGGGATGGCTCCTTCACCACTTCCCTGGGCAGGCTGTTCCAATGCTTTACAACCCTTTCTGTCAAGAAATATTTCCTAATATCTAATATAAGTCTCCCCTGGTGAAACTTAAAGCCATTTCCTCCTGTTACTTGGGAGAAGAGACTCACTACAAGCTCCTTTCAAGTAACTGTAGAGAGCAATAAGGTCTCCCTTGAGCTTCCTTTTCTCCAGCCTAAATACCCCCAAAGTTCTCTCAGCTGCTCCTCATAAGGCTTGTGCTCCAGACCCCTCCCCAGCCCCACTGCCCTCTCTGGACACGCTCCAACACTTCAGTGTCTTTCTTGTAGTGAAGGGACCAGAACTGGACAGAGCACTTGAGGTGTGACTTCACCAGTGCCCAGGACAGGGGGACAGTCACTGCCCTGGTCCTGCTGCCATGACCATTGCTGATACAGGCCAGGCTTGGGCAAAGATCACATGTCAGCTAGCTTATGCTGGCTAGTGCTTGCCGTGCTGGTAAATGCTGTGCTAAAAGACTAAGAGTAAAATCAAAAGCAGAGAGATTTAATAATTCCAAATTTTAAAATACTTAAAGTATAATCCTGAACACCAAACTGGCTAATGTTTATGTTGACTTTTCGCATGGGAGCTATGAACCAATCTTCCAATTCACTTTCCTATTACACATTCCAGGTGACCCTGGTGAACCAGGAAAAGCAGATGATTCATGCCCTAAAATCCCAGGGCCTCCTGGGGAAGCAGGGCAAAGAGGAGAGGATGGCTCTGCAGGATTACCAGGGCCAATAGGCAACCCTGGACCCCAAGGTAAGCTCATGTTTTGAAAGCTTGGATGTCCATTTTAGCCATTTAGACAAAAGAATTAGAGTGTCAGTGTTACTTGTCTATATTTTACACCCTGTCTCTTTCCCTTAAACTCTTATTAACAGTCTCCAGAAACATGGAGTGGGCTGGTTAATGCTGAGGGTGATGGATAAATGCAGCTGAACCAGGCTGTTTGAGCCTGCCTGCACTACATTCCCTTTTCCTGGGCCAGGGAGGGCAAAAGCATCAGGCACTGTTGAGAAAAGAGTTCTTCAAAGGCTATTTTTCCTTTTTCCCAACAAATGAGAAAGCAATGCTTCAGACCATTCCTATGGTATAGACATATTTGAAAGATGTTAAAAATATATATGCTTTAAAATTTAGAAGTAACAAATCCCAAAGCTCTGCTAACCAAAGTCCTAAAAGGACACTGAAGTCAGAGAGGTGGCTACAAATAGTGCTCTTTATCTGTTAGAAGATGAAAAAGTTACCACAAAAGAAAACTGACCAAAGAGATCTTAAAAAGAAGTGATGAAAGAATGAAACATTCTTCTGACAGATAAAAAGAAAACAAGGGTGATGCTGGTACTGATGATTCCAACAGGGAAACCATCTTCACGGAAACACAGCATAGCCAGTCTGCATAGTGTCTTCAGTTTAGATAGTGGAATCCCTCGTGTGGTTTTAGGTATTGCCTACCTGGGAAACTGAAGTTTGCTGTAGTGGCTGCTCTAGACATCCAGTGTCTCCAGAGAGAAAAATCTGTAATTTTCTCCCAGGAGGTTCCCTGCAGCAGTCATTCCCCTCATGAAAGCAAACACAATTAACTCTTTAGTTTCACATATCTTAATTGATTTCCCAGCTAAAAGGTGTTTCTGGGGTTAAACTGCTGTGTTTCCACCATATACATAATTGAAAGAGTTTCTCTAAAACCAGGTGATACAGTGACACTTACTTACACTGGCTTTATAAAAGAAATAAAGAAATACTTAGTAATGCTTTTCCTTTCATTAAGAGAATTCCAATTTTCTTCCGGCTTGGAAGGCAAACTGGAAGTTTTACTGGCAAAAGCAATGTGCTTTACTGACACTTCAGTGTGCTTAAGCTTTGGCAGAATAACTGTGCAACCAACATAGAAAAGCTGTTAATTGTTTTGACTGGTTTAGGTTCTCTTAATGAATCTAATAAAAAGTAACATGGGGAAATTTTGAATGAGACAGCCTTGAATTACTCAGCCTGCAGGTTAAATAGCAAAATCTGCAAGGAATGAAACATACACCATTAGTGAGAAACCACGGTGAGTGCTGGAGAAACACCCTCCTCTGAAAACTGGGGTTTATCAAAAGAGGAAAAGCACTCCTAAGTGCTTTAATTTCAACTGTAAATCACAAAACTTCTGTAGAGAGGATGTAAAACCTTCTCAGGAGCTGCTGTTACTAACGTCATGCCTCTGAGCTACTACTGTGGTCACAGAGCGGATAAGCTGTGAAGAGAATTCCCAGCAGAAAACAGTTCTGCACCTCCCTGTCCCGGTGTCTGTCCTGCTCACTGGCCCTTTGTGTTTGTACAGTGTATAACCTTAAATGCAGCCACATGAAGGAAAAGCACATACTTTGTATTTCCATAGGAAGAAAAGGTGAAGAAGGGTCATGTGGCCTGCCAGGTCAAGATGGCTTACCTGGGCCACCTGGACCACCTGGTGATCAAGGGAGCAGAGGAGAGCAAGGATATGCTGGGCCACAAGGTAAGAGTGGAACAGGACTCTGGGGAAGAGATGTGGGAGATGATGTATAGATCAAGTTTTCTCTCTACTCCCCCAGTGCACACATGGATACATCTGCCTCTAGCAAGAGGCTCCATGGCAATTCTTTCCCCCTCTCAGTTCAAACACCAACAGAGACATTTGTGAATGATTTCATAACAAGACGTGTTGGAAGAAATTTATCTCAGCATCCATTATTAACCAGAAAGGCAATTAACCACACAGGCTCAGAGAGCACCTATCAATAGGCATGCATCTCTGAGTCAGGGCTAATGGGGCAACTGTCTGGGAGTAATTAAAATTGTATTTTAACTGTGACTGCTCTTTAATAAATTAAAGGCATGGAATATGTGCAGAAGGGGCATTGACTGTTACTGCAGAGGTTCAAATTCAGTCCAGACAAGTCATCCTAGTGAGTGAGTCTGGGAAGTCCCTGCCCACCTCGGTTGATTCCCTCATCCATACAGCACGAGACAGAGGCAGAGCAGAAAAGCCAATGCCAAGCATTCAGAGGCAGCCTACTTTGTTTCTCTCCCATAAGAAGGATAACAAGTCTACTGGTGTTATTTATTGCCCATGACAGCCTGGGAAGTTATACTGTATTCACTCAGGAACTCCTTATTGAACTCTTAACACACAGCTAGTGTGAACTTTTGCTATATTTTATGCAAGTAAATTTCTCTTACTTTTCTCCTATGGATAAGGCCCACCAGGCCAGACTGGTATCCCAGGACCACCAGGCCCTCATATGAGACCTGCAAGTGGATTCTTGCTCGTCCTTCACAGTCAGTCAGACAGAGAACCACTCTGCCCACAGGGGATGCCAAAACTATGGACTGGCTATAGTTTGCTGTACCTGGAAGGACAAGAGAAAGCCCATAATCAAGATCTCGGTATGTACTGTAGCACATAATTCCAGCTAAGGACTAATATGATGTGATCTATACAATGAAAGACAAGGTAAGTGGAGCATAATATAGAATCATATTTACTACAGACTCAAAACTAATTTACACTGATGATAATGAATTTGGTTATGCTGCCCTGTTATATGACCCATTAAAAATTACTTCCTGCTGCTATGCAATTGAATGAAAAAGTATTTCTATCTCTAAGTAATTTTGACTAGGAGTTGGAGAGATGAGTGGTTTATTTCACTTATCCTAGGGGGTCATTTGGGGCTGTCTTTGAAGTCTCTGGAGAGATTTTCCTAGGTCAGAAATCTCATTTGGCCACACTGAAATAGCTCCCTGAAGGATCTGCTCCTTTTCTACTGTGGAGACAGCTTGGACAAAAAAGCAGGTTAAGTTAGGTAGTCACAGCTGGACCCTGTAAGTAAGCTTTACAAGTAGATTATGTATCATGTGCACAGCAGAATTCTGTGCTCTTTAGAGTCAGAAGCTAATGTTTTTTGGAAAAGCCAAAGCCAAATTTCTCCCAGAGACAGCTCCTTTTGGTGTCCTGGGTCATTTCTTCTCTGTCTTCCACAATTCTGACTAAAATCAGCTGTCTAAACAAGCTGCCTGCCTTGCAGCCTGAGAAACTGATTGGTGGCAATTTGCACAGAAAAAGTTGCCTAAACTCTTGTTGACTTGTTATACAAGAAACAGAGAAGTCTCCCAGGAGGAAGGATCAAGGACCTAATAAGCTGAACAAAAAAGTGTTTAAAAGAGCAATAAAAAGAGATATTTTTAGAATAGCAGTGATGTTTTAAAATATTTTCACTATTGTGTGCTTGGCATTCCCCAGGAGAGCCAGTTGCTAACAGAATGTCTCATAACAGCAGTGAAAATAAGATTCAAAGAGCAGAGTCCCCATCTCCTGTGATTTTGCAAGCATTTTCCCTACTCAGGCTGCTCCAGGATCCTGTATTAGTACTGGAACAGAATATTATCAGTGATAAACAGAAGTGGCTTCTGTACAGAAACATCACATGTCTTTAATGAAGGTGTTTGGGTTTGGGGGCACCACAGAAATAACACTTCACAGAGAGAGTTCGAGCCAGAACTTTGTGCAGTGACTATTGTTAACTAAATAGGTCATCATGAAACTGTTCTAAATGCAGTTCTGGAAGAACTTCACCTCTGAAGTATGCTGAAGTATGCACTAGTCACTTCTTAGTTCCCACTGATGTCTGCCTGATGAGAATTTCGCAGCATTGGCTCTGCAAAACCCCTCAATCCTTTTATTTCACTTTGAGATTCTCTGAAACCTTTCTGGAAGGCAATAGAACAGCTGCTGAGATTTCAGCTTAATGCACTGGTAGCAACGCCTTGTCACACTTTACAAAAATTTTCTCTTTATCAGCATTGGCATTTGGTTTCTCACTGCTCCTAATGAGTTTGTAAATAGCTGATCTCCTTTTAAACCAGCCACCACCTCTTGCCTAATTTATTTTTCAGCGTTGGCACAGCTAAGAAATTTGTTATCATAACTGTTTCCCATGGTGACAAACTACCTCATGTTTAAATACTAGCTTGTGACAACTAAATGTTACCAGTCAAAGTAAAATACTTTTTGGTAAAAAAGTCTCTATTTTCCACATGACCAGTCATTTTGGTAAAGGTCTTGGGAGGCTCAAGATGTGTGAAGTAACTAACTGCAGTTCGGATATATAGTTTTGTAGCAACATTGGCGAGAATACTTCTATCACCTTTCCCAGAAGTGGAGTAATTTGCATCATTTGTTACTATTTTCAGGTCTGGCAGGATCTTGTCTCCCCGTGTTTAATACCATGCCCTTTGCTTACTGTAATATCAACCAAGTGTGTTACTATGCCAGCCGAAATGACAAGTCTTACTGGTTATCCAGTGCTGCTCCTCTGCCGGTGACGCCGCTCTCCGAGGAAGAAATCCAACCGTACATCAGCAGATGTGCTGTGTGCGAGGCCCCAGCCCAGGCAGTGGCAGTTCACAGCCAAGATGAGTCAATTCCTCCCTGCCCAGTGAACTGGAGGAGCCTTTGGATAGGATATTCCTTTCTGATGGTAAGTCTGGGCGTCTAATCCTATAGAAAAGTTTCTTTCATCCACCTTTTATATTCCAAAGGTTCAAAGATTTTTAGTTCTGGAAAGTAAATTATCCGATGCCTAGCAAACATTAAAAGGGAAAATTCACAACAAGAAACAAAATGAGGGTTAGTTCCAAATTGCAGAACCTGGCTGAAGCTGCATCTGTACTCACAGCCTTAAGGCACACATTTCTTAAAATTACAAAGATTTTGCCTGCTTATCTATAACAAACAATGGGATTTTCAGGTACAAACCCCACAATTTTCAGAATTAAAGCTCCAGATCTTTTTAGTGCCACCCTCAAGTGACATTTGCAGCAGTTTGGATAACAGCATCGTTCAGAATCAACCTGGACTACTCCTTTCTTCAGTTTGATAAATACCTGACAAATAAGTGAGCTGGCTCCAGACTTTTGAGATTAACTCATGACAGAGCAAATTAAAATTTCCTCTAACAAAGAAAGTTTAATTTAAGATTATCCAAACCAGTACAATTAAAATCAAATAAAGTAAGAAAAAAGACAGATTAATGTGATTTACCTATTTTTCATGCACAGTTATCAAGTTGTCCCATTGTTCTTTGCAGCACACTGGATCTGGTGATCAGGGTGGTGGACAGTCCCTTATGTCACCTGGAAGTTGCCTGGAAGACTTCAGATCAGCCCCATTCATCGAGTGCCAGGGCCAGCGGGGAACCTGTCAATTTTTTGCTAACGAATACAGTTTCTGGCTGACAACTGTGATGCCTGAACTGCAGTTTGCACCAGCCCCCCTGTCAGGAACTCTTAAAGAAGGACAAGAGCAGAGGAGAAAAATCAGTAGGTGCCAGGTATGCCTGAAGCATGGCTAACAAGCAAAGCAGAAACGGACAGTAGAGAGAGCACCTTGCATAAGGATAAACAACATGCTAAAGGTTTAAACAGCATTTTATATTTGAATATATTTGAAAGTGTGCAGAACTGTCCTCTTTGTTGGAATGGATATATAAGACTGAAAGATGAAGGATCTGTTGAACCTCATCCACCCATCTACAGACAGTAAAATCTAGTGTAAATTATTAATTTTAAAAAATGAAACTGTCACATTGGAGTCCACTGCCATCATGTACAGGGAACGGGGGAGCTTGCAGGGTTGAGTCAAACTGGGAATACCAAGGACACCATACCTGTTGTGCAAGACAATGGATTTCCTGTTAGGTATGGCATTTACAGCAGGAAGAGTATGTGCATTTATGTGGCATATTACAAATATTTATCCATATCTATAGAAATGTGCAAACATACAAATGTCAAAGCCCTGTAGCTGAATTTCCCAAGCTAAAGAAACTCTGCACATGCTGTTTCTGAGGGAAAGGGGAAAATGTAATTGTTAAAAAAAATCTTGTAATAAAAACAATGAAGTCTTTTACCATTGCAGTATTGAACCAAACTGTGAAAGAACTGTTAATGGACCTTTCGTAAGCAACAAAAACTTGCAAATCCATTTAACAGCAGATTATGTAAGAAAATAAAGTTAGCAGAGATAACAAATCCTTAAAAAGCTCTATCTGTATTTACAATTAATTTCTAAGGGCAGTTTTATTAAGTGATTAAGCGCCAATCCAAGTAGCTGAAGAAACAAAGCAGTTTATAGTATTAATTGAAAAGATACAGCAGGATGGTGATAAAAGGGGTGAACTTGTCTGAGTGATGATATAAGAAGTGTTAGGACAATACATTTTGTTCATTTTTTGCTTCTTTCTTTGTAAATATACCACCAAAAGAAGAACCATAACCTTTGAGATGCTTATGGAATGATAGCTCTAAAGATGCTCTTTATTTTTCAAAGCAGTGCTTGTTAAAATGTTCCTAAGCCAAAGCACTAATCACCTTTGAAAAAAGTTAAAACACATTTGTACCCCCTTCAGTCAGATATAAACCCAGAACCATTCAATGCGTATTTGAATCATGGGAAACATCTGAACACAGACTGCAAATGGAGAATCCATCATGTGCTCACAAATGGTCCTTTTACCATTTAAATAGCATACATTTTACTAGAATGGAATCAAATGTTTTTCCCAGCACTTTTCATTTCAATTTGTGTTCTCTGAGGTGCCCCGGCAGAAGGATTTTCAAGGAAACTGCAATCCTTGTCCAAGAGTCCCAGTTCAAAGCAAACTCCCTCTGAAGCCATCACGAGTACCACAGGCTGATCAGCCAATTTAAAAGCTGGATACACAAACTCAAAGAGTAGGAAAGACTGACATTCCAGTCTCAGCCAGAGGAAAATAAAGCAGTCAGAGGGCAAGTCCATTCGAGTGTAAATACATCTGACTGTGCAACTTCCTCCTGACAAAACCAGCTAAACCTCTCTGATCTGCCCTGGTCAACTGACTGCCCTGCTCTTTCACCTGGGCAAGGGTCAGGAGCCCTCTTGGGGCACATCCCATCCCCACGTGTCCCTGGGAACATTTCCCTCTTGGTCCCACTGGGACAGAGGACACCTCTCAGATCACCCCTTGGTTATCCCAACTGGATGTGTTAGATCTGACACAGCAGAGTCTCCTGAGGAGGGACCACTCCGTGCTGTTGAAGGAATTCAATCCCCTCTGTTTCAGGCAGCATCCCACACCCAGGGAGAGCAGCACTCTGGTGTGAAACCCAATGTCTCAACTCTACAAGGTGCTGAGGAGCTTCCTGCAGGAAGACAGCAGCACATGGAGAGGAGCACTGAGCTTCAGTCACCTGTGCTTCACCGTGTGCAAAGTCCATCTCCAAAGAGCTAAAGCCACAAGGGGCTGGCAGCTCCAGCTTATGTGAACAGTCATGGACAAACACCCAACTTCCTTGGGCAATATCCCCATTTCCCCAGTGATTTTAGGTAATTCCACATTAAGATCTCATTTATGACCTTTACCTAGCAGTACTCACTGGCTCCTCCATCACTCCTTTGCAGGCTCCTTTCAGGGGAGAAACTCTGGAGAGGGGCTGTGGCTTTGCTGGAGTGCAAAGTGAGGATTTGGTATGAACTGTACCAAGGGAAACAATCAAAACTTTACACATTGTGTTATTGCAAAGTTTGTCATTAAGACAAGTTGAAAACAACAGCGAGTAAAACAGGATTTTGGAATTGGATCTCTTTTCACCTAACTTGAACAAATACACAAAAAATCTTAAAAACATCTTAAAGAACCAACAAAACCCCCAACAATGATTTAAATAAGCCATTTCACACTATTTTACTGTCTTGCTCTTTTGTTTGTTTTAAAAGCATCAAGCAAAACAGTCATATTTCTGTGCTATTTTGATGCAGAGTTTTTGTACCTGTGCCAGTTACATCTTACTGATGTCTATAAGAACATATAACCTCTCAGCTGGTTAGAGAATGGTGCTAGCATATAAGAGATGTATTTTTAAGCTACCACTGATGTGTCAAATATTTCATAGGTGTGTAAATTCCTGTTTCGTGCTCAGCTGAATCCAGAAGGCATTTGTAAAAAATGTTGTACTAATTCAAAATGAAATTGCAGATAAAATGCTTAATATTACACAGCAAGTAAGGCAGACCAAAGTATAAAGCAGCAGATGCTTTAACTCTGCAATCATTTGTCCAGTGACTGTAAGCAGAAAAATAAGTGGTAAATTATTCATAGGGAACCTAATTATGAAATTAAGTGTGAAAAGGCATAGCTAAAACTGTTTATAAGTAAACCCAGTAAAAACTCCTAAAAGCAATTGGCCCTGTGCTGTTCCTTAAAGTCCAAATTTGCATTCCAGACCTTTGGATCTTGTGCAGTCCTAGTGAAGAAGTGAGTTTTATCCCAAACAGCAGGCAGGATATCAACAGCAACACAGAAAATTATGCTGGCTACCCTTGGAGGTTGTTGGAATTAGAGCCATTTGGGGTCAACTGGCCTGGAACTAAATTCAGAACCATTAATTTGGAAGGAGGAGACCTGCCCATCCCTCTGGCAAACCAGGGCTCCATGTGGCCAGGAAGCAGAGAAGGTGCCTGGCTTTGCCTCCTGGGAATCCTCAGTGCAGATGGCAGGTTCTGCTCCCTCACATGTTCATAGCAGGATTTCTAGAAGACAACTAGTGGAATTAAAACACTGCATAGCCTGACCCCTGATCAGCTCTTACAGAAATGCAGCCGTTTTTGCTTCACTTGGTGTTTTTCAGAAGACAAGGAAGGAGATGCACAAGCCCAATACTGAAAGTGCCTCTTGAATGTCATCAAAAGGGGGAGAGAGAGACTAAAGCAAAACTGACAACAGGTATCACCAATTTAACACAGTGGTGTTGTGTTGTAAAAATGGTATTTTTAAAGCGTACCTCACATTCATTTGTGTCCGGGCTGGCAGCCACAAATCTGTCCAGCTCCTTCACCCCCTATACAGGACAGGGGAGAAAACAGGAGGAAAAAGAGCAAGCAAACTCACTGGTCACAATATAGACTTACCAAGTACTGTTGGGGGCTAAACAGAGTCAGCTCAGGGAAGTTAATTTATTGTCAATTAGCACAGGTTAACTGATTCAGGTTTTGGGGGAAATGCTGACAAACTTTAAAACACCTTTGCTCCCAACTTGCCAGGCTCGGCTGCACTCCAGCCTCTGCTCTGCTCCCTTGCTACTGCTGCAGGTGCCTCAGTTCCTTTAGAGAGGCACGAGGTGGTGAGGAGCTCATAGGAGAGCAGGTGTCATTCCAGGTACAAGGTGGTTTCTCTGTGCTGTACCCTCCTCTTTTTCTGTGCTCTGACATCATTCCTTCCTGGGCTGCAGCCCTTCTGTAGGAGGACCTGCTCTGGCAGACCCTGGAAGAATTCTTGGAACAGTTTTTCTTAAATTTGTTACACATAATCTCCTATTTTAGCTGGTTCCTAAGCACCAGAGAGAAACATGAAACAGTTAAAATATGAATGCTTATAATCCATACATTTTTTGCCTGTATTTAACACAAATTAAGCAAACTTTTTATCCATTAACTCAAGCTGCTCACTAATTTCAAAAAGATCCAGTGGGGCCATACATAGAAAATTGCTGTGCAGATGAGGACTTCTATTCCAAGGCTTGACCTGCTTTAGAACTGTCTGAACAAGAGAGAAAAAAACATTCAAGACCATGGGGAGGATCTGTAATGGGGAACAGTTGTTTGCAAGAGAAGGGATCTCTCCAAAGCCAGCTGTAAGGAGCAGCAGTCAGGCAAGGACGGAGCCCATCAACCTTCACTCCAAAACAATAAAAACATTGTGACAACTCTGGTAAGAACTTTCCAGCAGGTGAGGCAATTGCTTCACAAAACTGGAGATCTATTTCATGACTGGATCTGATTTCAGAAATCAGCATTTTTAACTGACCAAACAACAAAAACAGCTGTTGAAATTCTGCCCACCAGACCCAGCTGGAAAATTAGCCAGGTGGAGAAAAACACCCTCAGCACTCAAACAGATGCTGCTCCATATTCATACTTAACAGCTTTCCCCTTTCCTAGTCAGTTCATCCAGATGTTCCAGAAGGTACTGGAAGTTCAATTAGAGGTGATATTTTGTAAGTGTAAAGTAAAAACAACTCCATATTTATCGTTCTGGTGTGACTGTATTAAACAAACAGTTGCCCAGTATAACATCCAGCCTACAGCACCTCTCAGCACAGCTCACCTTGGGCTTGACCACACAGTGCTCAGCTGCTTCACCAAAGGGTTGTGCTTCATTGGGATTTGAAATTCCACATATTTTAATGTTTTCCACAGAGTCACTGAAGCAAAAATGCAGAAAATGTGAGATGAAATGCTAACCAAGTCCTCAGGGAAGGTACAGAGTAAAGTATCACCCTGATGAACTTTCTGTAGAGGGTAGGCTGCCCACCAGAGATACGTCACCTTGTTACTCCTGGTTTATGGAAAGGTTTGGAATGAAGCACTCAAGCCCCAAACTGACACCACGTTCGGCTTGGCAAAATAAGTTTCAGTACACAGAAAAACAAGATCTTTTCCAGAATTTAGTCTTCCATGCACTGATGACAAATACCACTCCTGTTGCAGACACATGTTCCTTCTTACACAGTTCAGCATGATGAAGACAGAGGTATTTTCATTAAAGTGGAGATTAAACTTTCTCAGAGGCAGGAATCAATTAAATTCTGATGGGAATTGAAGAAATTTAAAATGGCTACTCTGAAGCAGTTGCAGCT
Source organism: Sclerurus mexicanus (assembly GCA_013396755.1). NCBI lineage: Eukaryota > Metazoa > Chordata > Aves > Passeriformes > Furnariidae > Sclerurus > Sclerurus mexicanus. The sequence goes on from VWZF01000440.1 coordinate 337,621, forward strand.
GTAATCCATTAGACTCCGCATTTTGCATTTTAAAAACTACAAGGCAAATTAGCATTTCAGAATGTTTCAATTTTATCAAGCTTGAACATTTAAGACGCATGTAAAAAGTGAAATAGAGGCAATAAATGATACCAAATGTTACAGAACTTTTGGCCATAGACAGGTTGTATCTCTGCATATATGTCACAACAGCCTTCTCAGCTGCAGAACTGCAGACAAATACTTTAAAATATAATTTTTAAGTCAGCAAACAGGTAATTCCATACTCATCAATACTGTACAGATTTGGGAGCTGTTCTTTCCCTTGTTACATGGGTAAGGAAAAATTCCCAGAAGTAGCCACACACCAATAGCTCTTATGTGATCCCTGTAAGGAATGGTTTGGTGAAAGACGAGACCTAATCCAACCTTCTCCACTAAGGCAAGAACATTTACTACTGACCTGCCCAATGCCCTGAAGAGATATTTGTTTAACCTGCTCCAAAAAGACAGAAGAAGGAAATTCTGGAATATCCCTAGGCTATTAGGAAAGTTCACTATATGTTTAGAAATACTTTGCTTACACTCATTTTGCAGCAAATTAGGCCAATTTCTGCTTGTAAATGGACAAGAGAGATGAGCTTGCCACTCTTCTTGTGCAGCAGAAGATGCTGTCACATGTATCCTTGATCCTCTCTTTTACTAACACAGTTGCTTTAGCAATCTCAGCACATCATATAAACAAATACCCAAACCACATTTGATTTTGTGTGGAAAACTGTCTTTCTCCAGTTTTCACAGCTCCTGAAAAAGTAAATGGCTACCAATATTTATTGTAAGACTCTTTAGAAAACTTGACATTCCTTTAGAAACAGTTCCTGCAACCAGAAGTTCAGTGTTAATATTTTCTTGGCCTCTGAAAACTGGTAACAAATAAGAAATAACTGATTTTTTTTCAAATGTAGGAAACAATGAGAAGCTTATAATAAAACCAAAAGATGATTCTGTCCTTCATGTCTGCACACTCAAGAAGCCACAAGCCCATAAACACGAGGATCTGTTTGCCAGCTGTTCTGCGGAAGCATGATTCACACTTAGTCATTCAGTGCTCAACAAAAATGGTTACAATTCACCAGCCCCAGAATCAGAAGTGAAAATGAACTGCTACACCCATTCCCATCACCTCACAACAGCAGCCAAGGCAGCTGCACCCACACTGCTTCCCCAGCCTTTCAGTCACTGCTCCGCTCAGACTTGGTGTGTGATCTTCAGATGCTCTCACTACCCAGTGCCAGGTCCAGGCACAAGCAGCAGGTTCAAAGGTTCAGCAGTTCTTTATTTTTACATTAACAGTGTATACACTTGGCACATATGGGGATCATCATTAAAGAGAGCAATGGATGAGCAAAGAAAGTTACTTTTGTCCTGCAGGCATTCCCATTCATGTTGCCATTGAAGAGGCAAGTGGAGCCAGGTAACTGCCCTGGGCTGACAGTGCTCACAGCTGCTTCACTCCATCAGTGGCAATTTAAGGTCCTTAATATATATTTTAAAAAACAGAAATGAGGATGGTGGCCATAAAGACTTTGTCAATACAAAGACTTCACCTCTCAGGTATGCTCTCTTTCCCTTTTTTAGCATAAAACCTAGCAAGGTCTGCTTTCATAAAGCATTTTCTTCTGTACCCAGAAACATCATTCCATCACTCCTTTAATGAACCTAGTACTTAGGCTCTTTTTTTCTTATCTGCCTATCTGTGATATGAACAAATTTTATCTACTGAGAAGAGCTAAATTTCCCCTCTCATTTTCAAATACAATCAAACTAAAGAAAAAACTTCTCTCAAGTGGCCAATCACTTCACTATTTCTTACTACATCCTTTTTATATATATATATAAAATCTCCTTGGTGTTTTAAGGTGCATTTTTTCCCCTTAGAAGTGGTGCTGCCAAGAAAAAAGCATACAGACACAAAACATACAATTTGCCTGTGCTTAATGACAAGATGGAAAAGGGAAAAGAATTTTAAAAGTTAAACACAGTTCTTTCATCACATCTTAATTCTGGACTGCTAGAAACCCCTATTTATTAACAGTAATATGTTAGGTCATTCAACCATTAAATTTCAAGAATGTGCCTGTTAACAAGTCTGCTGATTAGGATTAATTAGGATTAATTAGGGGGTGGAATTTCTTACAGGGTACCTGATCACAGAGGTTAGAGGAAGTACAAAAAACTCACAAGAAATTGCAGCTCCTGCAACAAAGGATTCAAACCACAGATGCCAAAATATTTTATACAAAGCTACATTTTCTTAAAGAGTCCTTACTGGAGGCTTAGTCAGGCACTAAATAGTGCCAGAGAATGTGCAACTCGAACAACCATCTGTGGGGACTGTCCTTAATTTCTGTCCCTGAAGGGAGGAAGGGACCAGAGCATATGGCAAGGATTCATCTGCTACACCTCCCCTCCCTGGTGCTCCAAACCCCAAACTTATGGGGGCTTTAGTAGTAAAAATCCTACCAAGGAATCACAGAATAGTTTGGGTTGGAAGGGACCTGTACAGGCCATGAAGTCCAAACTCCCTGCAATGAGCAGGAGCTGTGCTGTTAATAAACTTCCCAACTTTTCAACAATACAATCCAAAAACTTCCACTAAATTAGAAAGAAACAAGATTATTCCCAACACAATTAATCTGTCCCCTTAGTACCACAATTCATTTCTAACAACATGGCAACACCTCTGTAATTTAAATATAACCTTATTAATTGCTACAATTAAAAGAAAACAACTTTAAATGTTAAAAAAATATTTATTTCAATTTCATTTACAAAAGAGTCAGAACAACTGAACATTTATTAGTACTGACATTTTTGTGATACTCAATGGCACATATTTCTAAGTTCACTTTACAAAAAGAAGAGCTTATAAAATTTTAATCAGGTTTTTAATTTTCCTTAATTACCCTTTTTCAACTGAGTAGCAGCTAATCCAGTGGTTTTAAATAAGTTAAATATCAGAACTTCAGTAAGTTACACTGAAACTGTTGACCAGAGCATTAAAAGATTTGTCTGAGGAACCAATGCTACTTCCTTCTCATTTACATCCAATTATTACCTGCTGAGAAAAATATGCAGGTTTTGATACTTATTTTTGCTGAGCACAGGAAAGTTTGTCTTCTATAAAACTATCTGCTGCTTTATTCCATGGCTATTGTATATATACAAAGCCAACCAAGCCCAAGAACACACCAAAAATTAGCATTCCACATGTACTAAGTGCCTTAGAATCTGCCAGAAAGCCCAGTTCAGTGTATCAGTGTTCTTGCACTACCTGAACCAGATGCCCCAAGTCTGCATCACAAAACTGCCCTGAACAGCTTGTGCATTTCTCAGCAAGCAAAAGCTTCTCCTACATACATTAGCTACAAGCAGAAGTTGTACTATTTATTTAAAGACCATCCTAAAAAATTTAATTTCAGGTTATTTTCCCATATCAAAAATACAGGACTGGTTTTTACATTCAAGAGATCATCCTGTAGAAAATTAGACTTTATAAAGCACAGGTTGGTGAAACCTTAAATTGCTCATTCTATTGCTCTACTACATCAGTGCTGGTGAAGAGATTCCAACAGGTCTGTACCAAATTGCTCTTGTGCAATCACACCCCTCCAGGACTGAAGACAGTTATGGAGGAGCGTCCCCCAGTTTCAGAAAATATTCTTCTATTATGAAGATAAAATACTTGGGCAAGGAGTGATTTTTCAGAGTGACACTGGAAGCAAAGCCCTGCAGGTCTGTTAGTTAACATTGCTGAATAGACAGGAGAGGGTGGAGGGTCTGCCCAGGGGGACAACTGAGCTCTCAGCTCTCCTATCGACTGCTCTAGCTGGGTAAGGAAAGCTTTCTGGAAAACCAAGAATTCAAGGTGATCTCCACAAATCTGCAAACTCACCTCTGCTCCCGGTCTTCAATCAAGATAAATACAGAGAAAGAGTGGAATTTCCAAAGCTGCATGAACAGCACACGCACAGTACAATTTCCAAGCCTTCTCAGAAAGGGAAATAGATTATTTGGAAACTACTAAATAAATATTTTCTTTGTATGGCATATCCACCTCCCTTTTTATGAAGCTCCTAAAAGATTATTTCAGCTCTGTAAAGGGCTTTGATTTAAAGCCTAACTATTAAGAGAGGCTTTAGAAAATTCACACATAGTTACAACCCAGTTTTATCACATACCAACTCAAGATAAAACTGTGTTTTGAGGAAGACTGCAACATTAAAGGTTGTTTAAAATAATTCCATAGGGTAAGGATAACTGCAACTATTTTTCATACAGTTTGGAAGACTGATCTAAAGCTTAAGCCTAGACTCAAGTGACCTCACTGCCATCAAAGCAACCTTTGCAAGTGTCATTTCCCATGCCCATCCCAAAAAATAGCTGGTCATTACAGAAAACTGAGAAAGGTTTGTAATGAAAAATTGCATAGTTTTAAAGTTACATAGAAAATTAAATGTTAGCTGTGACAATGAAGAAAACCTGTTGTCTGAGAAGAACAGCAGTCAAAGAGCCAAGGAATTCTTAAAGCTACACAAAATGACTTACGGAATGAAAAGAGTTTGGCAAAACCACCAGTCTTCTTCCACATTTAAAGGTGCATTAAGATGGAGACAACCAAAGATCCTGTTTTGATTCCTCTCTCATCCCTTTTTATTCATGTTCCAACTTTGAGCCTCAACTCACAAAACCCTCTGCAGCTTTGCAAGTGGCAGTAAAAACAACGGAAGACCCTAAATTAATGTGTAAATTACAGATTCCAAATGAATCTGCAAATGCTTGGGTAACTCTGAAGAGCACTTTACACCTGACATGAGCACGTGGCCATTTCATCGTCTCTCAAACCTCCGAAGCCTTTGCCTCCGTATTTCCTCTTCTGAGCGCTCAGGTGGGAACCAAAAACCATACGGTCGTCGCTCGTTGGCATATGTTGCTCCACCGAAATCTGCAAGACACAACGAGAAACAACTGTTATTTTGTTGTGTAATACCAGAAAAATGCACATACATTCTGTAAGCCAAAGCATCACAACACAAAGGAAACGGGGAGTTGAATGTTTTCAATTCTGATGGTTTCAGGGCAATTACAACTTCCAGCAACTGCTCTTAAAGACAGTCAAAGAAAACAAAAAAAACCAAACAAAACTACCACCACTACCCCTAAAAAAAAAACAAACCCAAACCAATCAAAAAACACAAACCCACAAACCACAACCAAAACAGCACCTAACAAGTACTAACCCATTAATAACAAGTATTAACAAGCACTCACATTCTTCATGATCTCCACTTTATACAGTGAACTCCAGACTGTTAAACTATTTACATGTCCTCAGCAGTTACTTCTGGCAAAACAAGCTTTTGTTTTTTGCTTTTAGCATCGAGCCCAACATGTGCAGACCCAAAGCAGATGCACATACAGCTCCCATCCGCAGCTGGCAGCAGTTTCAGAAGGACAGGACACGTGGCAGCTCAGTGAGACAGAACTATAAGCAAAACAACATGAGCAGCAAGAGCACACCAGGACGGATGGTTCTCTGTCCTGGCACCCCAAAAGGAGGCAAGAAGAGGCTACTCCAGCAGCTCTCCAGAATTCTTACTAAGTCACCAAGCAAAGAAACAATTCCAAGGTTGTGGTTACACACAGGAGCTTAGCTGAGGGCCTCTGGGAAACAAAAACCAAAGTCTGCCTTCTGAGCATGGTTAGTTTTAAGGATAAGCAAATTAGCCTCAAAGATAATAAATCAGCCTCCAGTATTTCTTAAATCTTCACCTGCACAACACAGGCCCAAGACTGCATTGTAATGCTCAAGTTTGATACACTTTTTCAAATCATCATAATTAAGAAAACATTTGCATTTTTAAAATTCTGTTCAATAGTGAAATTTCTGATTAAATATCAAGCTTTCTTATGAAAGCATTTTTCTATACAGCATCCTTGGTTAATTGTTACATAAGAAAACAGATACCACTTACACAGTGTATGAGTACTTGCAGAGTCCCCATAAAATATGTTCAACCCCTCAAATACACATGTCGTTTAATAATCACTAGGATTAGAATGAGGTGGTATAAAAAAAGGTGCAAAATGCTCTTTAAATGTTGACCCCCCAAAAAAAGACTGACAACATATTTTGAAAAGCTCTGCATTCAAGAAAAGATCTTATTTCACATCAAACAATATGGTGAGAAGCAAAGTTGTCTGGATGTGAAGGCTTAAATACATGTAGGTGCATCTGCATATATTTAAATTATCCTGTTACCTAAAAAGTTCCCTGACACCTTTCTTCTTTAATTACAGCAGAAATATTAATAACACCTTTATCATACCAAAATATTTATAAGCTACAGTGTTTAGAAATGGTAATTAGGCCACTGCTACTACTGAAACACCACCTGATGTCTGTGCAAGAAACAAACACAGGCTCTTCATCACATCAGCAAAAAAAATTCAAGACTAATGGATTTTAAGATCGTATTTAAAGTATTTGGAAGACTGCAAAAACATCAGATGACAAACAAAACCAAAGGATATAGTACAACAAAGTTAGAACCAAACATTAACCCTTTTACAACAGATTTTAAGATTAATTCTGTTGTGAACTAGAACTGTGTTCTGTGATTACAGAAGACCAAAACCCTCCTGATCCCAATCTGTCACTCTGCCTGGGAGTTTCTTTTGTTACTGAAGTTCATAAGGCACTTTGGGCCAAAACAAAAAAACCACTGTAACTGCAACAAATATAAGTAAACCAGTATTAATATAATAAAGACAAAGCTTTAATAACCTTAAACATTTGCATCCGTGTGTTAAATAAAAGTGCTTATGATGTCTAAAGCCCTTGCTGTATTTAGTCACTACAGGACATCCCTCTGAACCCACAGAGACCCACAGGCACAACGGACGGTGCTTTGGGCACTCACAGGTTGATCAGCATGTCAGAATCAGCACACTAATGAATCACAAACACACTGTCTGAAATGAAGGTGCCAACACTGACTGTTCTCACTTTTTAACATATTTCTCCCTCGCGATGAACAAGCAAGCAGCTCTCGGTGAGAAAGCCAGAAGGTTTTACACCCAGCTCATCAGCCTGGACTGCCAGTGCCAACGCTGCCCAGCTCTCCCTTCGGCACCTGATCCACACAAGGAAATGCCTCTATAATAACCAGCACGACTGGTCAAAAGACACAATTAACCAGGGGAGCCCTTCAAGAAACCAGAGTTTGTCATACTCTCTTGGTTCCATTGCAGTTCAGTTAAGACTGTCTTAGCGGATACAAGTCTTGCAAATTAAAGACTTAACTCTGCAGTACAAATGTCCTTCTCTTCTGTTCTCATGCAATTCTAGGTACCACTACCTTACAACAGCCAGCCTCGCCGCACAGGCCAGCAGAGCAGTGCCCAGAGCAGGACACAGATTTCATGGGAACACCAGAGACATTTTCTCCTAAGAAATACACAGCACCTGTTTCTCTACCCTCTCATGGCTTACAAAAAGCAGGTTGATTTTCTCCTCCTGAAATGGAGAATAGAAACATGAAAAAATGTCTGGGAAAATGATCACGTATGGAAGTCTCATCAGGAAAAGCACTGTTGATGTTCTTTGGGGGTCCCAGAATTACATCCTTCCAGAAACAGATCAAGACTTAAAACAGGTGCAAAAGATTTACAATTTACTGATATTATTAAACAATAGTGGTTTGAAAACATCTGATGAAATGTCGTAACTTAGAACACTTGCTCAGCTTTCATTTATACCAGTTTTATATAAAATATTTCTTCCATAAATAGTATAGCCCTGCTAACTATGGTGTAACAACTGTATATAATTAAAGCTCACAAACCACTCTTGTGCATGCTACAGATCATGTACAACATGCTACATTGAGATATCTGTGGTATGCACCGTTCTTTCTCATGCAAAAATACCAGTGTTTAAAGTGTTCTGTTCGAGAAAACAGGAGTTCTCACAGTTTATAAACATCCAAGCATACAATTTTAATACGTAATCAACCAGATATTTTGGATGCATTTGGAATTGGAAGCAGCAAACTGGAGGGCAGGGAGAGGCTGGAGTCAAAAGCCCAGTCCTGCTCTAGTTCTTCTCATTTACTGAGTGGTACAGGGAATCCTCAAGAAAGGCAGTTGACTGCATTTTTCCTCCTCTCATGCTTTAGAAAGATTAGGAGCCTTCCAGAAAGGGTTGAGACAGAACACAGCAGCCTTTTCACTGTTTTGTGTTGCACTAGAAGCCAACCAGGAACTACAATTGAATAAAAAAATTCTTTGAATAAAAAAATTCTGCTTTTATTCTTTCACATCCTTCCCTCTGCAAAAGGCAGACATGCCACACAGCCCGACAGATTTGGCTTTTAGCACTTATCACTGTCCAATTGTTTCCTACTCAGCTCCAAACAGACCGCATTTATTAGCCTATGCTATTGTTTCTAACACTGCCCTTTGAGTTTCTGTCAATGTATGAAAGAATTTTGTCATGCTATGAAGCAAACTATTCTTCCTGGTGCTGCTGCCAATGCGCCTCATCTGCAGACTTGAACATAACAAACTGACGAAGAGGAGAAATGGAAGTAACTGCTGTCCCTGTGCCATGCTGTGGAACAGTTGACAAATGAAAAAATTAGCAGGAAATTAGTCGAGGGTAATGAATTTTGAAGGAGAGAAACATACAATGAATCCAGATACAACTGGATTGTTAGAGCAGCAAGCGAGAACCATCTTGAACAGTCTCCCTGTCTCTTGTTTTTAAAGGAAGACATGACAGAGTTGAGAGACATACAAAACCATTCCCTCCCTCTGATAATTTACTTTGGTTATGAAAAGAGATGCCTAAGACTTAATCTTTAACCCCTTCATAATTGAGGATTTTATATTTATTTCAATCACGCCTCAGTCTCACCTTTGCTGTATCCACATCAGCAACATGGCAAACTCTTGTTAAAGTTATATAAATTGTTAAAAGCACATTGCTAACATATTTAGAGACCATTAGTTACCACCTCAGCATAAACCAAAAGCTCAGTGCACACTGAGATCAGCCATGTGCTACAAATAATCAGTGCTACAATGTAGAAATAAGGAAGATATGGACCTCTACTGGCCTTGATGCCCTTCAGAAAGAATTAAGGGGATGAGTGCTACAGTTACCTCCAGCTACTGTTTAGCTGGATACTGGAAATACTACAGGAGAGATGGCATAAAATAATCTCACAGCATTTTCCAACCATCTAATACTTCTTTAGATGCTAATTAACTTAAACAAGGCTAAACTCATTACTAAACTTAAAATGGCTGATACATAAAATCAAATACATCTTTAATTGCCAAATATTGAAAGGGATTTACTAACCAATTCAACACCCCCTCCATTTAAACATGGTACTTAACACCAGTCTCCAGGCTAAGACAGATAGACATCTATTCCTCTTCAGAGTAGTAAGAAAGCCATGAATAACTTCAGTTAAAAAAAGAATTTCAGGTAGGCTGTATATTTATCATAACGTAGTAGAAATTAGTTCAGCTGCAAATAGCAAGGTATCCTTGTCCTTAGTAGGTGACTAATTTATCCAGTCAGACACCAGAAAGAAGTTCAAAATGTCATTTTAAGACGGTCCCAATGAACAAAACAAAGTATATGCAATCTGTAGAATTAATTCAATGATTAACCAGGGTTAAAATAGTAAATCACGTGTAAATCTAAAATTAGAAATATTCACTGACCTCAGTGTACCAGCAAAAACATTCCCAGACTAAGTTTGTTAACATTCACAAGAATCTCACTACAGAACCCCACTTTGTTTTCCCTTTACTGCATTTCTGCTCACCTAACAAAGACCCACAACAACAAACTCTGAACAACATCCATTTCCCAATGCCAAGACTAAAAACCCCAGATGGATAGATGGGGACACCAATGCAGACTGGAGCCACTCCACAGCAACCACCACCTTCTCCAAAGGGCAAGGAAGAGCTTTCCTGCAGCCCAGTCACAGCTCCTGATCAAGCCGCAGCTGCCGAGCAGAACTGCCTGTTCTCCAGCAAGGTGACCCTGCCAAACCCTCTGTGAAAGGCATGACTTCTGTTCCTTAAAGAAAAAATTCAAGCTACTGAAGAGAAAAAAAAAATGTTTCCAGAGCCCACTGAAGTCAAAGACTCCTATTTGTATCAAAACACCAAGAGGCCTCTACCACCATATGCAAACAATGCTTTTATAACACATGTAGCTTGAATGTAAGCAAAACATCTCTAGCTACAGTCAAAGATTTAACTATTTCTATTGTTTTCCTCCTATTTTAATTGTCTTCAGCAGTTGAAACATTTGCAAGAAGGAAACCATCCAAAAGAAAACTGCATTGGCAAGGTCTGCAAATGTATTTGCATATTTAGGAAGTCACAGGAAAAAATCTTCTACATTCTTTATACATTTTGGCACAAAACCCTGAATAAATACTGATCTCAAAATCTTTTGCGGCAATAATAAGAACATATGTCACCAAGTATGTCACTATCAATTTGTTGCCTGAAGACCAAAGGAAGTTAAACCCTTTGGGCAGCATTTCCAAAAGTACCCATGTTACCCTGTTCTTTACCCCAGAGTATTTCACAAGTGCTAATGGGTTATGACTCCAGTTTAAAAGATAAGCCCACAGTGAAAGGCTTAGTGGTCCATCCTACCTATTTGGTGAACTTTTATCACCACTATCAAGAGAATCAGGAGGTTCCTGGTTTTAATTTGCACCAAACCTCTTCCATCCTACATCAACCACTGGATTTATGAAGACAGAGGGAAAAACATTCATCAAATATTTGCAAGAGAATTCTGCTTCATGTTGCAAGCTGTCTGCTACTTATACTGTTACCAAAACTTAGTGTGGAAATTATAAAAATGTACTGATTTATTTCCCAGGAAATTTTTCTTAAGAAAATGCTGGTGATGAGGGTCACAGCACAGCTGCAGCTTTAGAAAGATATTTAGAACACACGCTCTACTCAATGGGAAAAGCTTTTTTGCAAGAAGTGTGTTGGATACCTGAGACCATACATAGTCTGAATTAAAAAAAATCAAAACCAAAACCCAACACAAAAGTTGCATCTGATTCTTGATGCCCAAGACTAGCACATGACTTCATTAAATGTATTTTAATCTGATATAATGTACTGCACATTTGAGCTTATTATCTATTTTAAAGTAGTTCTACAAAAAAACCAGCATAATCACATGCAATGACTGACACTTCTACAACTGTGGAAAGGAAAGATAACACTGATGGGGGAAAAAAAAAATGAGTTTTACAGCCTTTCTCTAGTTTCATCACTGTTACACAATCTTCCATGGATTTAGCAAATTTCATAGACTATTAATAAAAAATCCTGTCTCAGTAGAAGCAAACAGAAAAGGGAACCCTTACAAACTCAGAGAATGGGGAAACCTATGACTATCCCATACCTGGCCATCTAAAAACTTCTGAGTGGATGAGGCTTTTTTGTTCAACTTTAAATTAAAACTAAAGAAATGCATATATAGACTGTTTCATTGTCAAATATAAGAGAAATATCTAGAGCTGATACTTACAGTTTGTGATTAAAGAGAAATACCTAGAAGGATTGTCACCCACATGTTTAAAAAAAACTTAGTCTTAAGAAAAAGAGGGAAATTCCTTTGTGCAGAAACACAAACTTGCAAAGGATTCTTAACATTATTGAGACTGAAAGTCAGACACTTTTAAGTTCAACTCACAAAAAATCCCAAACACCCACCACAAGAAAAATCCAAATCCACATCCCACACTAATCAAGATATTTCTTGTGAGCAGAACAGCAAGTAAACAATAGATCAGAGAGATGGTTATACTGGGGTTACATTAAGGGTGGCTGCTAATACCAGTATTAACCAAAAATAGCAGCCATATATTTGAACTTCAGAGTAAAAGGAGTTTAAATATCCAAGGCTATGATTTTTCAAATCTAGAATTATTTTCTAAAGGAAGAATTATTGCAATTTGAAAAGAAAATAGGATTATCTGAAAAAAAATAAAAATTAAAAAACTAGAAATGGAAAAAATATAAGTAACAGTTCCTTTCAGCAAACGGACCTAAATCACCACGATACTTTGGTATCTTAAAATTGATGCCTACATAAATCTCAAACAAGCCTACAAATTTCTTTTCTTGCATTAGACACTAAATATTATTTTTAAAGAAATTTTCAACAAACAGAAATCCTGTATCTTTATGGTGGGTTTAGACAACCCATGCATAGGATTATAGAACAGTAATTACGGAGCCTAAACTCAAAGCATGTCTTAATATGAATTAGTTTGCAGTTGTGGACAACAAATGAAACCAGGAAATTCTGTATTATGTCACTGCTTGTCTTATTAGCTTAGCAGGATACTATCACAGCAATTTATAAATCAATTTATAAACACTGGATCAACATTCTAAATCCAATGCCACAATCTAATGCTACATTTTGTGGCCTAAAAGCCATAATCAATGTACTTGTGCAGCTAAGGATGAAAAAAATATTAACAATCAATTGAAATTACTGCAATACTTTGTTGTCCAAATTACAGAGCAACTGTGATAGTTTAAATGTCATAGTTGGGGGAAAAAAAGTAATAAGAGAGGCCTAATTTGATTGTGGTACCTGCTTTTACAACCATTTAGCTCCCTATTTCAAATGATTTTATGTAATTTTTCATCATGTTAAGTACCTGTTTCATCATCCATGTAATTGCAAGAACCTCTGAATGTTCATGCTTTAGGGAAAATGTATTGTGTTCAAAGGATAGTGCTCATTCAAGCTAATTATTTTTCAGACTAACTGACAGGGAAGAATATCCTAATTCCCATTAGCACAGTAAATTTCATCTCATCCTTTGTGGCCCTAAAGCAGGTCTGATCAATGACATGCTCTATATTACTTCCTTTGTGAAACAAGACATCTGCCCAAAGGCAAGTTTAACCTTTACACAGCTTGTTTAAGGAAATATTTTAAAGAGCTCAACTCTGAAGTCTTGCCTGTTCAAACTAAAGTGCTGCAGCAGGTAGGACAGAGAGGTGCAAACTAAAGCACTCTCCTGAAGCCTCTGAAAACAAGATCTCTGTATATTTGATCACACAAATTATATTGGAAACAATATACAATGATAGATTTCCCTGCTTCACTTGTCTGTGAGACTTAAAAATTATAACCAGCACTGAAACCAGGCACCACCACAGTGTTAGGAAATGATGTTGTCTCAAACTGCAGTTCAAAGTGCAACTTGGAGAGCCACAGTGATCTACTGATGAGATGGTATTTAAATTCTATCTCTTGTTTCACTAAATTATTCTCCAAATATGCATATCTCCCCTCTCAGAGCAGAAAACTTATCTTTGCCCAAAAACAAGCAGACAAAAAAATACTTACCATACTTACTATAAATTATTTAAGGCTACAATAAAAGTTGCAGATGTTTCACACTGATATATAGAAGCCTTCAAAGTGCATACTGTCTGCTTATCATAATTTTATCATTGTTATTAGTATTTTGTTTTCTCGATAGTTTAAAAATATACCACAAACATAGCTCATTCTTGCAAGCAACAATTCAAAACGCTTAATATTAAAAGCTTTGAAGGATTTCTGTCTCAATGTGGTGGTTTAGTTTTCTTGGTTTTGGTCTGGGCCTTCCCTAGTAACCAGGTTATAACTAAGGAAGTATTCCACACCATTCCTTCACGTAATCAGGGGTATATAAGATTGGGGAGTTGCCTCCCTCGCTCTCTCTTCCTTTCGTGTGCTGGGGAGGACATCAGGTCTCTGTGCTGGCTTAGCTCTTATCTATGTGAGCTGAGGCCTATCGGAGAAACTGGTGCCTCACTCGTCCGGAGGTGGAGATCTCTACTGCTTCTCTTAAGGGAAGTTACTTTTGGTGAGATTTTATTGTATTAGTTACTTATTGAGCTTTTTCCCTGAGTTTACGAGTGTGCGTGTATCTGTTTTTGTTTTGTTTTTACCCATTTTTGTCCCATTTCCCTTTCCCTTCCCCCTTTTCCCTTTTTGGGGTTGTTTGGGGTTCTTATTCTGTAGATTCATAGTGTTTGATTGTATATATTTGTAATATATGTGAATATATATATATATTTTCACTACAATTCTCTTTTGGTTTTTTTTTCCTTTTCTCTTGGGGGGGGGCAAACCGTGTGGCTGACGTTGGGATTTGGCTGGGAGCCAACCCAAACCTCCACACTCAAACTCAGTGTTAAAAATTATGCAAAATGTCATGTTAAAAAGCCCGTAAAATAAACAGCATCCCTGGCAATAAAGCCCATTTTAGACCCATTCCTTCCCAAAGTTGCATAGGGCAACATATTTATATTACCTTGCTAATTTCTAAAAATTCCTAAGATAGTGAATTATAGTGAATTAGTTACTCTTCATGCTACCTTCTGCTGATAGGCCAGATGGACTGAGTGCTATTTTACTGGCTTGGTGAGAATCTTAGCCTCCAAATATCTTCTAAGATTTGATTGAAGTGGGACTGCTCAGATTGCTTTAATTTGTAGAATAGATACACTAAGGTAATAATCATGCTGTAGAAAATGTTAGGGGATTTTTTTAAGTTTCCAGCTTCACAATGCTGAGGGACACTGGCAGAACAACAAAGGTGAACACAAAAATGAAGATAACTAGGAAAAAAATCCCTTTAAAACCCCCTAATTTCCCTAAAAGTGTGCACTTCTGCCTCCCGAGTCACGCTCACAATAGATGCAAACTTAATAAAGCAAAAAGCTGTATTTACTTTAAGCAATATGTTAATGAATTTCTTAAAGTGGAAAAGGTTTTTTTTCTATCACAATTTTGCCTCATCTGCTGACTTTTAAAAGCATTTCCAGATAATACAACATGTTCCTCACAAAAAACAGGATCACAGAAGGTGTGAAAGCAAAAGTGATGACGATTTGTCAAGACAGTGGTTTTCATATTTTGCCTGGTACTTTTCTGACAGCCGTAACAGTGGTGTAAATTAATTTTCTGAGTGGAGAGTTATGAATGGTGCTCTGCATTTGAAGGGTTGCAGATACCAGTGGAGGCTCCTGTATCTCTTTCCTAATGAATGACTCCTTACCCCCAGGAAGATGAAATACCAAGATTATGAAAAAGAAAAACCATGTTGTTGAGATATTTAGCCACTTTATTATTTTTCTTAAGATTAAATGTTAGAGCTTCACCAGATTTAGAAGAAATCTTTCTGATTTAAGGAGTGCCTACAGCCTATGGCTGACTTCCTACCAGAATCCACATTGACATGCCAGACATTCAAGAGGAAGCGATATGTGATATGAAAAACCATATCAACACCAGACAACACACTATAATAATTTCTGACCTTTATTTTATCGTTCAACATAAAAATATTGCATAACTGATGTAAATTTTACATGTGATGCTCTAATCATGTGCTGTCAGTCAGGTTAAACATTTTCCCTCAAGGCTTGAAGTTTTCAGAAACTGAGTAATAGATTCTACAAAGTATTCTTTTCCTCTTCACTTGCGTTTTAAAAAGATAAAATACATCCTACTGAATGTATTTTATACATTTTATACTAATACATCTCCTTTAAAAACAAACATCATTTTTATTACTAAATATTTTTTTCAGGTTTTTCAACTACATAGAATATATAAGTTTCCTTTAAGGTAGAAAGGGGGAGTGTGAAGAGGTAAAAATCAGTACATTCCTTGTCAATTACATTTGTACAAAAAGCAAAAAAACATACACACAAAGTTCAAATATTGGCAACATCAATTTTTCTATTATAACACTTCATACTACTTTTCAGAGAATTTTAAGAGTTTTTAGCACAGCAACTTAGTCACTTAAGGGGGTTTTGCTAGAAAGGCATTTCTTTTACTATGTTAGTAGTAAGGTAATCAAACAGGAAGCAATTACAAATAGATGTAATTGCACTAAGAGAAGGATCCTGCACCCTCACACCACGTTCTCGGAAAACTCTACCAGGAAATTTTCACCTGTTTCCAAAGATATGCCCAAAATACTGAAAATAAATAATGAGGATACATCTTGTTTTCCCTCCTGACTCCTTTCTCAGTATGAGCCATAACTTAAGATATAAAATGCAATAAAACTCGTACCTCTTTCATTGAGACTGTTTAGCACTGCCCGTTCAAGCTGTTCCTCTTCAGTGAGCCCACCAGTATAATCATAGTAGTTCCTTGGAGTTCTGTATTGATAACCTGGGTAATAGCCATAATAGTCTGTAAAATGAATACAAAAATAAAAAGAATAAATTGCTGCTACTCAGTAGGCAGGTGTGAAATCAGATATTATCTTTACACTATCTTTCTTACACATAGCACTTTAATTTGGGAAAGAAAAATAATATTCGGATTCGATTACTTATATGCCATGAATTAATTTCTAATTTACAAAGCCAAAGTATGGTAACGGGAGAGGGAAAAACAAAGACAGATCAAACATCTCAATTTTTTTTAATTGCTATAAGTAAGCGTCATAGAATTGTCATTATTAAGAGGTTTCACACAGAAGTTGAAAGAGTTTTCATCAGCTCCTTTTAACATTTAGTTGTCAATACTCAGACACCTTATTAATATCACAGCAACAACCACACAGGCAGCTTTCAGGCTTTTTCCCCACAGTGTCCATGAGTCCATGTCATCATAAACTCAAGTAATTCTTGGATCTAGAGAAGACAGGGGAAAAGATTCCTGCCAATTTCTGTAATCCCCTATCCAGCTCACACGTGCCCTGGAAAGAACCAGCACACCAGAGATCTCCTGCACTGTCCCAGCCACTGATGCTGCTCTGCTGCCAACCAGCAATTCCTGGTCACTTGCAAAGTTCGCCAAAACCGAGCACAAACCATCACCCACCCAAACACATGGGATTTAAAAGAAAAAAAATTACTTGGCTAGAGAATTGAGACTCTTCCTTTTCACAAGACAAACCGATCTTGCCTGAGCACAGAAAACCTGAACTGAGAAAAACTCTGGAGAAAAGTCCTACTTTTCTATTCCATTTCTGCATCTTCAAAATAAAAAGCTTTTATGATATTTTAATTTCCAGACAGCTGAACAAGGGATTTTGTACTAAAATATAGAATTGTTGCCAGTGTCTTCCAACTAATAGAAAATTATACAGAATTTTTTCCAAACTAGAAAAGTGGAAATCTGTATGAAACAAATACAGCATGTAATTTCATCTTCAGATTATTAGCATCAATGATAGTCATGTGTTCTCTCATTAGTTCTATCAATTCCACGAGTAACATGTGAAGGTTCTGTGACTAATAAAAAGTACAGATGACAAAGTGAGGACAAAAATTTTTAAAAAGAAACTATTGAGTTAAAGAAAAAAAAATCCAGAACCTTAAAAAGAACGATATCCTGTCTTAAAAGCTTCTACAGGAAAAAACAGGAAAAATTGAACAGTGACAACAATATTCTATAAAGGAGTATATATATTCCTCTGTATTATGCAAATATGGCTACATATATTATATATACATGTGCACACCTATATTACACACACACATAGAAAAAATGTGATTCTGTCCATTTCCAAATCTTCTTCTTTTGTAACTTACAAGTGGCATCAGGAGAACTTTCACAGCCCTGCAGTGAGAACTGACTGCAGGACAGCATTTAGCTGCCCTGTCTATACCCTTTGCATTCAACCTTCATTTATTCCCCTCATTCTCCTCTGCTTTATGTTAATCTGAATGAACATTTTCTCAGCTAGAAATTTATATTCTGTAGGCTTCAAAACTGTATGCATGAAGACTATAAAAATCCTGGTACTAAAAGCATGAAATTATCTGAAGAAAGAAAAAGGATGTTGTATTTCAAGTTTATTATTGTACATGTTTCTATGTTTTATGTTTCACACTGTCATCAAGTCACAAGTGCTCAGAAAGCTGTAATCTTTTACTTCACAATGAGAAACAGTTTGATAACATCGACACATTCGAGGTGTTCCTATTAATCAAAATGTATGTCCTAATACTTTATTCATGAACTGCATTTAGAGAAAACCTAATTCAGCTACTAAATACTAAATGTGTTAAAATTACACTTAAAACCTTTTTTTCTTCTAAAGCTGTTTCCTAAAATCTGTTCTGACCACAACTTCATCTATTTTTCTATTTAAATTGGTATTTAAAGCCAAATCCTAATAAATCAGCAATGCCAGAAAGTGAAAAATTAACCAATATACACATCATTAGCCTATGACACTAGAGCCAGTTTCCTTAATTCACAGATGGCCAAATTTATTACATATATCATACACCAAGCAAAAGGTTAAGTCTTCCATTAAGACTTCTGCAAATAGGACAAAAGACAATTACAAAGTATATGAACAAGGAATGAACATAAATATATTTTTTAATTGCAGCTATAAGTCACTTTAGAGAAATTAATTTAGTTAAAAAAATTAAATAGCTACATCTAAAGCAAAGCTTGGAAGACAGGATAATTCAGGTTAAAGCTTTCCATCTGCCCTTTGTCCACAACAACTCAAAGCAACAGCTTGGCTATTTTGGGGACTGCCCAAAACATCCAAAAACCTCCCAGCCTTCCTTGTCAGCACACTAAAGCTTTTCCCTCAGGTGCTATGTACTTCCCCATCATGGTACATATATTACATGAAGTCTTATGTTTTTACTACTTCGGAAGATTTAGAAAAGAAAATATTAATGACTATTCAGAATCTGCTCCTGTTCCACAAGGGTGGTCTTTTACACCCACCGAAGCTCCAAGCAGCTGGTGTTTGTGCAGTGGCTGTAACACATTATGGAATTTAAATGTCAACTACAAAGTCTCTTCATTAGTTATTAAGGTACTTTTTCCAATACAAGTCTTTGGAGTTCCCATCCACCCTGCTATCCTGGGACACTGAGGGAAGATTTAGTGTGTCTGGATGTGGAATACAGAGCAAAGCAGCCCAACCAGCCCCTGGTGGGCTGAGCAGCACCCGCTGCTGGGTGAGCTTCTTTAGCTGGGCTCTGGCACTGCCAGTCATGGAAACAGGCAGCTCCTGCTTACACAATATTCACATCTTATTTCACTTCACAGTGTTAATTCTGTTTTATTTCTTTGCTGGCCTTTAGATCAAATATTTTATGACTTGAGAATTGGAATAATGAAACCCCTGGATAAATACACTTCTAAGTTGGAACAATCCTTGTTGCTGTTGGTATGAAAGCAGGCTAAGATCTTTTGTTTAGGAATTATAAAACAGCTTCAAAAATATTCAAGGGCCCAGAATTCTGCTTGTGGGAATTATTTAATGTAATAATAAAATTGGAGATAGATTGGGGAAGACAAAAATCCACCAGGGAGGATAAAAGCATCTATAACCTTGGCTCAAAGTAAGCACATCTCAATTATAAAAGACTACACAAAATAAAAAACTCTGCATGACTAAACATCAGAGAATAGTAAGAAGGATCAAATGTATGAAACAGTTTTCTTACAAGCAACCATGCGTACTCCAACTTTCCAGCTGGAGAGAAAAGATGACCATTGTGAGTGTAGGACTTAAGTCTATAAAACTGCAAAGAAGATGAAGTACATAAAGAATGAAGGCTTAGTTTCCCTTCCCAGAGAAGAATTAATGTGCATCAAATGAAATTAGCAGTTTGCAGATTCAAAACAAACCAAAGTGACAGATTCTACACCAGGAAATAGACTGTGGAGTTCTTCTCTGATGCTGTAGGTGTTAAAAGTGTTCATGTCAATCCAAAGAGCTTTTGAGAAATGCATGGAAGAAGAATCTACCATGGGCTATTAAAGACAAAATTCCCCCATAAAAATTCCTGCTGAGAACATCTTTAAGCCACAAGCCACTGCACACTGGCAGATATTTGAGAGACTTATCTCTATGCACTTATCCTGTTGTTACAGCAGATGCCTAGGAAAGAGCATAAACCCCTGCAGGAGGTAAGATATGCCAGGCTACACATCCCTTAGCTGGGATCCAACACACAGCCCTTCTCACAGCCAACTCCAATTCTGCCCTCACAGACAAGGCCTCCTCCTATTATTTCTGTACACTCCAAGTAAAATGGCTCAATGTTCTGCATGAGAAGTGAATCAAATGTGATACGCTCCAAGGTGCCAGAATTCAACTATCCATCTATAAACTATGAAGCCTAAATTTATCCTGGTGAGGAGCGGGCTTTTAGCACATAAATTACTTCATTTACAAAAAGTGTTTAAAGGAAGAAGTTCCTTGTCAGAAGGGAGAAAAAGTCCTAGAACAGAACAGATAAATTTGCCAGAGAAGGGTAGATTTACCAAGATACAAAGGGCTGCTATCAGACACAATTTTCCCCACTGCTATGCCTTCTGCAAAAGGGATGATGTTTCCCTGAGGTAGCATTTTAGGAAGTCATGACCTTAATTTGAAGCTTAAGTGTTTTGTACAAAATACATCCACACACACTTCTCTAAATAGGAAAGGTGAGACATGCCCAGAGAAGTAATACAAGTGCAGCAAGTATACATATATGCAGAGTATTTCATATACTATATAGATTCCATGTAACTAGCTCCTCTATAGCTTTTCTATCATTAGCAAAAATTATTTTTAAAGCTGGAGTAAGTTTTATAGTTAAGTGGATGAGAGCACTTACCCGAATAGTAGTCCCTTGGCCTGCCAGGGTCACTGAAGAAAGAAATGCCACCTAAATAAAAGAATAATGCATGCGCTGTTAGAATAAAGTGATCATATTGTCTTTCTTTATAAACAAACAAATTTAAAGTACTCTTTCTTTCGGTCTGTCTCATAAGATACAAACAATAAACCATGAGTATCTATAGAATTTTTTTGCACCAGTGAGAGAATACACTATTGCAAGCTTGTATGTCATTCCAGATTTTATAGCAGTGTGCCATGTTTAAGCAACTTATCTGTGTAGACTAGAAAAAAAACACAAGTCAACCTCTAATGTTCTCTCTAGAACACATAATGAACAATTTCTGCAATGAGAGTGTTCACTGATAATAATGGGTTTATGCACAGAAAACTGAGGACTGGAGCAACACTGCATTATTTCTGCTCTGCTACAGAGGAGAAAAGAATGACCTGTGTACTGGAACACCCCTTCCTGCAGGTCTCTGTCACACAGCAACCTTCACAGCAGCAGGGTCTCTATAGTATGTTTCACCACCAATACCATGGGTTTTATCATGGAATCCCAGAGTAATTCCATTTGGAAGGGACCTTAGAAGGTCCCTAGTCCCACTCCAAGCCAGAGCAGGGTCAGTGAGGAGACTGGACCAGGTTACTCAGGGCTTTATCCTGGCAAGTCTTGAAACACCCAAGGATGGAACCTGCTGAGCCTCCCTGGGCAGTTGATCTGATGCCAACTGTTCTAACAGTCATCAGATAGTTGCCCCACCCCTCAGCAACATGCAACATCAACCTTTAACTCATGTGACACTTGACGCCTGTTCAGTCCAGCGTGGCAGGAAATCTGATGCTTTGGTCTCCCTTTTTTCCCCTTAAAACTGCTAAACATCCCTACAGACAGGCTGTATCCCCAAACTGCAATAAACACTCCTGTGAGGGGCACACATTTGAACAAATCATTTCCCACTCTACAAACACCATATCCGTGGTCTGTTTGATGGCAGTCATGAATAAAGTACTCAACCTATCAAGTAATTAACACAAAAAGCCAAATATTCTGACAACCAACCCCAGCCCAGCTGTTGTGACAGGTCTTAGACTTCCAGCTGAAACAATGAAATCTATGAGTGCTCATGTAGAAGTTTGCAGGGTTGCATTTAAAATGATTTTTAGACTACAAATGTCTAAAGATATAATCTTATTTAAAAAATAACTATTGCTACAATAAGAAAAGCTGTAATAACACATTGTTGGAAAGCTTGAGAATTGCAGAGACAATCTCTCAAAGCATCCCACCACCTTTTTGAATCTGTAGGGACTCCCATCAGAATGGACACAGCAGCAGACACCAAGAAGGAAGCATTTTGTGTCCTGGCATCTTTTTTTTACAGCTCCACCACACTTCATTTGAAGTGAAATTTTCATTGACATCTTACATGAAAAATTTTACAAATTTTTTAAAAGAAGGGTAAAAGGCATTCCTGTAAATAAAAATATCCAAAAGTCTTATTTACTGGTTCTCATCATCCATTTTTAAGAAAAAAGTTAATTTTTTTCTTTTGCATTCACCTCAAATAATGAGCATATCTTTTAATTGTCTAAAAACCTGCAGGAACGACCTGAATCTCTATATGCAAGACTTACTGAATTTAAGAAAAAAAAAGTATTTCTTATGCAGATTTTTGTAAATTCAGAAAAATTATATACCTGCACAGGCTTTCATAATCTTTTTCAGAGGCCCCATAGTGTACATCAATCCAACAAGAATCCCTGCTAGGTGCCCAGCGAAAGAAGTCCTACAAAATAAAAAATCTTGTGAGTAATGAAAAGGAAGACCTTTTTATAAGGATACCAAAGGAAGAGTGCAGAATTTGTTGTAACCAGGCAAGTCCCTGACTGAGACCAAGCACAGAAATTCCTTGCCTGCAAGGACATAATGCCAATTTTAATTTCTTCATAGCTACCTTAAAATTGGTAGGGATATACACATATAGCAAAGTAATTGGAATACAGGAAACTAATTACAGAGATCATTTTAATAGCTTGTTTAAAGGTCAGAATACCCTTTCCCTAAAGGCATTTAAAGACTTATCAAGGTAGTAAACTAGTTTTAAGCTTTAAAAAAGTAACTCCACAGACTTACACTGAAATGTCTCAGTAGGACTTACCAAAACCATGTACAGCTTTGAGTGAAAGCACAAACACAGAACCTCCTACTGCACTATCAACACAATCCTACAATTAGTCTTTGTAACACAGTGCCTTCAAATTTAAAAGAATTGAAATGTTGAGAACCAATTCTTTTCTATGCATACCAACAATTTCTTTAAAAATTATCACTATGACTTACATCCAGACTGAAAACGCTCTGGAGTCTTTTGAGAAATCAGCACATAAACATGTTTACAGTAAATAAGGAGACTTGCCCCAATTATTGCCACAACTATGGGATACTCTATAAATGTATAAATCAATTTTCAGCATTCAAATTAAGAGTCAAACTCTTCAGTTTAACCAGGCTTAAACACTATTTTCAAATGTTTAACCTCTATTATTAAGTTAGAGAAGCCAATACACTAAACAGTTTCCTACTCTATACAACTATAAATAACTCATTTATACCAGTTGACCAAAAACTCAAGTAATGCAAGGTTTTTTGCCTTTCTGAAGTAGAAATTAAATTCCTGCTTAATGTAAAAAATAGGTTTAAGCATTACACTTCTTTTTATTCTGATCAGAAATCTGAAGGAGTTACACAGATGAGGGTATGTGTACTCAAGGGATCACTGGTAAAAGGATACAAGGAAATGCACAGGTCACTAGAGGGAGGTAAAGATCAAATCTAAATTCACTTTTGCCACCTACTTAACCAAAAACTTCTATTCTGCTCTGTAGAGCTGTGGTTCTCTCCCATAAGTAACCAACATTTTCTGTAAGAGTAATATGTAAACATTGATATGAAAATCTATAGGTAAAAGATACTTGCAAAAATTAAGTATCTACAAGGAACTAATTTTCCAAACAGATTTTTCTGGAACAGATTTTCCAAATTTATGAAAAATACATGCCTGACTTGGAAAATGTCTGTTCTCAGAAAAATTAAAAATCAGCTACTCTAGAAATCACCAACATGATATGGATTTACTTAAGATACCACATATCCAGTTCTGGAAGAGACAGATAAAACATTAATTAACTTTTCACACATCTGTTCTTCCATCAATCAAATAATCCCAAGAACTGCTATGCAAAGGCTACATCCCAATATCCTTCCTTTACGGAAGGTGACTATTAGAAGGGTATTCCATGCATTTTAAAATTTCCCCAAAACAAAAACAATAAAGAGAAAGAAAATAATTAGATGCCAGTAAACCCTTAAATCCTCTCCTAGCACACAAATCAGTTTCAATAGCCTCAATATTACTTTTGGGCCTTGCATTCATTATGAATTCTCAGGTGATCCTGACAGATCAATCCAGTAAGGAACGTTCACATTTATTGCATGAGTTTTTGACTGGACAGAATTCTGCCCCAATTACTGACCTCTTACCTATCCAAAACTAAACTATGCCACTTGGTCTACAGAGGACACCACTTAATGAGACATTCCAAATCCTGTGACTTGCCTTGAGCATGCAGATGAGCATGTAAGAGCAATGCTATGAGAGTGACAATTATGGTTCATTTCAAAGCAGTTGGCAGTCACTAATTAAACACATTGTGTTCTAGGACATGAATTTCTGGAGATCACTGCTTGTTTTCTACAGCCCCCATCATCATTTAAGTGCTGTGAAATTCTTCTGTGTAGAGGACACTGTAGGGGTTTAGACAAGGCAGCAATCTAAGCTTCCATAAAATTATGAAAATGTTTTTAACATTATTCCTGAACTTTCTATGCACTCTCTACCCCAAAGATGTTTCTGCAATAATGCAACTGAAAAAGAACAGGACCCAACTTCTGAAATCATGTTTTACCTGTACCATAAACAGTACGATACTCTTATGGTTTGACTTCATACATAATGCTCTTTTGTTACTCTTTTATAATAAAATAAAACAGTAGTATTCAATATATCAACAATAAAAACTATGTTTCTAGAAGGTATGAGTTTATGTTTTTCAAAAGAATGTTTTTAATGCCCTGAAAATTTTGGGTTTATACTTGTAGCAATGCCATGCAGTGATCCCTCAGCTTACAAATCAAATTGCATTTGGAACAGAGCACTCTGCATGTCCTCTCTCTTTTATCCTGGAATTCCTCACTTCAGTCAATTGGACACAGCAAGGCATAAAGCAAGAAAAATCAGTGTTTAACCTCAGTCAGATTTGAATCTTTCCTAGAACTTCTGTTTTAGGAAATGTTCTATGTGCTATATCATAGTATCTGACAAGGACCATGTCAGGATCATTGCACTTTTTGTCTTTTTTTTTTTTTAATCTTTCTGAAAAGTGGGAAACTGTATATAAACTGATTTGCAGGTTTTGTGTCTGTACTTTACATATACTCCTCAATATGATTCACAGCTATAAAATATTATACAGGAAAATTACTGATTCGCAAGTAGAACTACAAAAATCAAGTGCCAAAGAAGAGGAAAGCCCTGTTCTTACAGGGGTAGGGGGTGGATGAACAGTGAGTGCTGGCAGAGCACACAGGAAAACTGAGGGAGATGATCAGCAAAACTGCAGGACAGTGGACAGTGACACCACGTAAGATTTGTGGAACACCAGATAATAGTTTCATCATAACTTAGAGGAGTGACTAAACCAGACAGGACAGAGCAGGATGGAAATGGCAGGCAAACAGTGGAATGCTGTTTTGCTCATGAAGCCCTTGTAACCCAAACACCCCCCTTGGATACCAGCTAACACTGTTTCATGAGATATCTCAAACTCAGAGAGCCCAAATCTCTTCTGCTAACTTTGAAATATTCAATGCACTTACCCTGGGGCAATAAAATGAATAGCCACCAACTCCACCCAACACGCATATTTACTGGATATCCGCAATCCAAGGACAGTACTGACTCTTCCTGGGTTGTAATGGTTATTAAGAACTTTCAAAGCAAACAAGACTCCTACAAACAAGAAGAAATCACATGAAGAGAGAAGTATTTGTGTACAAATAATAAAGAAATGCAAACAATTTAGCTAAGGAAATTGAAGTACCATGCAGTTCCACAGCACCATGAAGCATATTGTTGCATGCCAGAACAATGGTTCTAAGCTGGTTTTTCAGTGATACTTTTCAGTGACTTAAAAAAAAAACCAAAAATGATGTATTTGTATAACAGCCAACTCTAAATAGGTTTTTAATATGCCTGCTCACTGTAGTTATTCAGGTATTCAAAACAATACAAAAGTAATTTTAAAATGGGAGTTCCAGTTGAAATAATTGACACAATTAGTGAACTCAAAAAAATGTTCTGTGAGTTGAGAAAAGCCATTACTGAAAACAAGACAGATACATGTGAAGCTCAACAGTAGGCTGAGATTCTAAATTAATGGAAAATCATCTTACATATACTCCAGAATCACTTGTTTCTGAAAAAAAAGAGTAGATAAATCACCTTTAATCACAGTAAATAATCATTCATTTCTAATTGACTGCAACTGTTCTATCATGCAAGCGACAACTGATACAATGGAATGAATTCAGAGAACTTATTGGAACTTAGAAGTGTTTGTGAAACAATTCATCTCAAGAGAAAGCTGACAGTGGTCTAAAAAAAAAACCCTGAAAAATCACGAGGTAAAAGTTTTGACATGGACACACTGACACTGGCACAAGCAGCCACGGCCAAACTCCTCAGGGAAGGGGTTTGCACAGGGGCCCCTATGGCCACTAGAGAGACAGATCCTAGAACTGGGCACATCTCCTTACCCAAAGGTGGGTCACCAGAGAAGTTACCATTGGAATACCTCATGGAACCTTCAGAGCTGTTGAAGCCCCTTACAAGTTGAACAAAAGGACTTGCCTTCTAACGCTAGAACCCTGTGACAGCAGACAAGCAGTGCTACTTCTTCACTGCAGATTTTTTTTAAAGAGAAGGAGTTCATTGACTCATTCTCCCAAACTTTCATCTCCTAAAGGACCAGACAAGAGCATTACTGAAAGGAACTTGACGAAAATCAGGTGCTTGAATGTTTCTAGCAGAAGCAAGTCCAGGTGATTCTCTCTAGAGACAGGCATGAATACTTTGTAATCTGAAAATAAAAACTTTAAACACAGACTTTTCTAGAGGCCACTTAATAAGCATTATTGACATCAGAAAATGAAAAGCCTCAGACTTCAATCCATTAGTGATATTAACTAGAAAACAATTCTACCAGGACAAACAGTTTCCATGTTCTCAGGTAAAGCCACTGTCAGTCCCAAGAACATGAACTGAATTGTATGATGTTCATACCCAGAGCATATGGCTTTAAATGAAAAAAAAGGAAAGCTTTACTGACATGAAAAACATACATGTATGGGGAGGTAAACATATACATTTGCTGTGATTAATTATTGTTATATAGCACCTAAAATATTACTTTTACATACAGAAACTGGATCAACTTCTTACCTGAAAAACCTACACCACAACTCATTCCATATGAAGGATCATCCAAAATTTCCACAAGCAGGAATTCCAGCAGTACATAAACAACTCCAATCAGCACTGAAAATACTGCAATTATGTAGGCAAACCATATGCTCTTGAGCTTTTTCTCCAGCATTATTCCCTTCCAAAGCATGGAAATCATGTTATAATACAAATGCCAGTCATCTGCATGGTGGAAAGGAGAAAGCAGCAAACGCTGCCAGTTCTTTTTGTAGACGGCTTCATTTACACTGATACACACTTCAGACAGTGGCCTCATGGGATTCAGAAAGAGAAAAACATTCAGTGCAATTACCCCAAGGGTAACAGGAGGAACGTTCTGGAGTCCAATTTGAGAAATCTGATAAAGCAGCAAGAGCAGTCCAGCATTGACTCTTCCCTGCCTCCGTTGCATTGTTACTTCTTATTCAAAGAAATGTGAAGATTATTCCAATTTCTAGTCTTTTATTCAATTTCAAAACCATACAAGTTTTGGAAATTCTGAAAGAAAAAAGATAAGTTGCTATACACATGTAGGGGCATTTTCAAGCTCATCACTGCCTTTTTTTTTTAAACACACAAATTCAGTAAGGTAATCAGATGAGAACTCTTTTATATATCAGAAGAAAAACTTAAGCAAGAATAAAAATCAGAACTTTTAAACTGATATGAAACCCAAATAAAGGATTTTTACAGATAATTCAGACAAGCATTGTTGAGAAAAAGCAGTCTGCAACCTCATTTTCACATTCCACAAGAAGCTTTACTTAATTTATAAAATACCTGGGTGTTACAGATATGTTCTCATTAATGTCCTGATCCACTCAGAATTATTAAAATTTGAGGAAAGAGAGAAGTTAAAAATTCTTCTTTAGAGTCATCATTTCCAGGCTTCCTATCTTGCTACAACTTTTTCTTCCATGACATTTTTCCAACTTTTGCAAATATTCAAAACAAGCTAAGCATGAAAATTAAAAGTTAGAATACTGAAAAGTAACAGGCACACGGGTAAGGACTCCTAAATGTAAGCTGTGAAAAGTGTTAATACTTTCCTAGGGATTAAAATACAGAGTTTAGTTTAAAAAGCATGCAAAGAAGAAAACTGTAGGAGGAAATCTTATACAAGAAGAGCACAAAATTACCACAGTTGTAGCAAAATTTTCATCTCTACCTTATTTATGGCACAAAACTCAGGTGATTAAAAAGGGCTAAGAAGTAGCAGATCCGGCCAGGATAGAGTTCTTGTGACACAAAGTGACAAGAGAGGAGGGAGGGAGCTGCACTGGAGAACACAGCACAAGGTGATGTGGAATTTCCAGAGAGTGGAACCACCTGTGGAAGACAGGAAGAGACACAGGATTTCAAATAGGTTCCAAGGATTTACCCAACTTGGCCAGTCCTATTTTCAGTTGTGAAAACTCTGAGGTGGCAAAACGACAAGCCAGCTACTCCTCACCTCCAGGATGCCACTCTTCACAGAGCTACTGCAGACACGCAATGTGTTATTCCACAGGTAAATATCAGTTATGTGAAACCAGCAAAATACAGTTACTCTTCAAAACTTTGCCAACAGATCTCAAATGAAACTTCCTGAAATAGCTAGATATACACAAAATTCTCACCTCAACACCCCATTAGCCTTCTTTTTCACTACATAAAAATAAAGTTATTAATATACCAACTTTAGTTAAAATCCTTTCCAATTTATCATATCACATGCTTCCTCTGTAACATTTTCATTACATAAACAAGCAACAACCTAATTCTTCTAGAGGACAGTAGAAAAAAAATTACACCTTTATAAAGAACAACTCAAGATGCAAAATTTAACCTTCCACATTATGCCTGTCAGGATTTACTAAGTTCCACATTTCTCCAGCCTACTGGTATGCCTGCAAACACTTTACTAAACATTTTTACTCCGGTATTCAGAGCATCACTGATTTGATTGGGTTGCACCACACAGAGTGAGCACATGGAAAAGAAGAAAAGCACCTCTGAATGATGTTATCCCAAAACAGCAAAAGGACCTGTGAGCCCTGCACGGGGTTGAACAACAAAGACAACCAGCTGGGGGGGGCAGCCTCCCTCCTCTGCTGAGATTTAACTGAGAGGAGCACATGCATCTGTGCTATTTTACACCTGTAAATAATTAATGCCACTTCTTCTAGTTAACCATCCTACTCTCTGCATTTCTCTTTAAATTTATGGTTATTACAGCAATCTAAGAGAAAAAAAAAGCAACCAACCTGGTTGAGGTTTGTATCCTCTAAACAACTGTAGTGAAACAGAATGCAAGTAAAATGCATTTGCTAAATTACAAAGCAAGTCACTGCATTTTTTTCCCCATGGTCTTTGCTTGGAGGTGGTACATAATATCTAAGCCTTGTCTGAAACAAGAGTGGAAACAGCAGAAAGGCACTTCATGCAAGGCCTCTTGAACAGAAAACTAACTACACTGGTGCCTTCAAACACCAGCTTCTAATCCTCACAGTTCAACTGCAGAGACCACAGCTGTTGCACTCACCAAGCTCAAATGAGCCAACCAGTTAAAGTGTAAATTGATCATTGCAGACAATTGACACCATCAGCCTTGGCGGTTAAAGTCGACATTACCAAAAAAGGACTTAGTTAATCAAAAGTTTAATCAATGCCATTCTTTCTTTGCATTATATATCAGGTACACTGACATCCCCGAACTAGTCCCATGTTCACCTGCCCAGACCTCTGGCTTTTCTTGTACCACTGACACAGCTGCATTTTCTCTATCACTAAACAGTCAACATAAAAACTGTTAGAATTTAAAAGTCAACATCATTCGAGCACAAATTATGTGAAAACCTCAAAATCTTGCCATACCACATTGTTCAAATTGCCAAATACTACAGCAGTATGTCTTAAAGTCTCCATCTCCCCTTTTGATACTCTTAAATTTCCAATTTAAATACTTTTAACATACATGCACCTAAGAAAAGAAACCCCCATACAGCACACGTCCATACAATAATCATGCAACATGACTGGGACTGGTTCACACCATTACTGTACTGCTAGATATTAAAAATCATTCCCATTATTGGGAGCAACCAAAAATATCAGCCAAGACACATTATGTGCTTGATTGTAAGGGGAGAAGATAAAAGAAAGAAAACAGTAGTTACTTGAGAGCCTTCTGGAATGCAATTCCCTTAAAATATATAGAGCTTTCAACTGTTTGAACATTCCTTCTCAGCCTCTACTCTGTTTATTAAAAGTCTAATGAGACTTGGAACAATGAAGCACTCTTTCCTTTTTCTGTTTTTGAAAACATGCCACCCACTTCAAAATGTACAAATTTCCAGAATAGACTTGAAATGGACATTTGTCTTGCACCCAGGCTGCCACGTGTCTACATTTTTGTCACCTACTCAAGATAAATGTCTGAACTAAGCATTCTTGGAATTTGTTTGTTTGCTTTGTACTAACCAAGTGTAAAGCATTTAAACTTTTATTTTTGCTCTGACAACCCCCCTCGATCACTTGGCAACCACAAAATATTATGACTTCATATCGCTGAAAAATCATGTAATAAAGTAAATATTTTAGTAAATACCAGCTAAAATTAAATGTTATTCTGTAGAAGAAAAGACTCTCCCTGTACCCTTGCTCCCCCCAAAGTGGATAGAAATAACCTGAAATTTTGATTTATGTTCATATGAAACACAGTATGCTCCAGAAAAAAATAAGCATTCTGCCTCTGTGTCCGTATTAGTAAAAACCACTCAGAACACTCAAAGTAAAAAACACTCAAAACACATAAAGGGGCAATATCAGATCCTGAGCACAAACCATTTCACACAACAGATAAGCCCCAACAAGCCCACACTGCTTGTCTGTGAAAACATAGTCTCAGGGTACAAAGGCTTATCCAGGTAGGGGCAGAAAGAGTGTTTTTAGGATAAAAGATGGGTCCTACAAAGGACGAACACATTTTACTATGGCCCTCAAACTTCGGAAGGCAGTGAGGAAAAGGCACAACAGAAAGAAAAAACAATGCAAGAAAACAACCTAAAAATTTTGGAAACATAATGAATCATCCTGTTTACATTTAATATGTATGCAAGGAGAAGGTCAGCCACAAGCTGACAGCTACAATAAGCTTTGAAAAGTACAGCCAATTACACAGTTCAAAACAAAGTTCTGAGTTCATTATAAAATTAATTACTTCATAAAGAATGACTTCTGGATTCATCAAGTGTGCCTTTAAAAAGCACAACATGCTTTCAGTCACAAAGGAATACTGAATGGTGATCTGAAAAGACACAAGGTTTGAGAATTTAGTGGGAGAAGTCTTTAATACAATCTTTAATACAAATATTTTAAAACAATTTAAGTCAGTAACTACCTTGTTGAAAGGAGACAGTACTAAATTAAAAATCAACATAAAATGACTACATCTCAGTCTTTTTATTATGCAACACTTCAAAATTCTTTCAAAGTTCTCTGTGAGAATAGGGTTCTTCTGCCTCTTATGTCTGCTTCAGCATGAAAATTGAAAAATCAAAATCTTTTTTAGTCCTTTAATCCTCTTAAGTACTACTAAAAAGAAGTCCTTAACAAAATAAACTTTTAAGCTAACAACTTCAATTTAAAACGGAAAATTGTGTTCTGAAGAGTGCGACAATTACTATTCACAATAATGTTATACACATTAAACAATGCATGCCAAGAATAATTTTGGACACCTTATCCCAAAATAAATGGGACAGCTTTCAGAGGGAAGAACCTCAGAGACTAGGGCAAATCTCACATTCTGCTCCACATCTTAAGTTTGAAATCTGAGACACTCAGCATTTAGGTTTTTAATTGCCTCATTAGTTTGACTACAGCTATTTTATCTAAAAAAATACTTTTGGGCTGCAACCTGTTCATCCTGCAGTAAAAAAAAAATTAATAATGACAATGAAACAAGTTGAATAACCTGCAATATCACTGGAAACCCTGACAATGTTGAACTTTTTTTAAGGCCTATTGTTGTAAATAGCAGTTGCATTCTGCCATCATTTGAAACTACCAGCAATCTCTAAAATGTGCTTAAATAACTATATTTTCATTATCTG
The DNA here is from genome assembly GCA_013396755.1 of Sclerurus mexicanus. NCBI lineage: Eukaryota > Metazoa > Chordata > Aves > Passeriformes > Furnariidae > Sclerurus > Sclerurus mexicanus. Next base: position 370,033 of record VWZF01000440.1, read on the forward strand.
ACTTCATTTCCTACATGGCAGTCACTTCTAATTTAAAGCCCTTATTCAGTTGGCTACATTGAAGTCATGGCAAGCAACATTTCCTTACACCGTACCAGGACACAGCACATGGAATCAAGGAGCTTCCCCAGGGAACAAGCTCTCAGGAAGGTATAAACCTGAAAGTTTTAATTCTAGAGAGGTCACTCTGGCTGTCCGAGCAGTCCTTTGGTTCTAAGCAGCTACTCCACCAACATGTACAGCCAGAACCAGCTGCCAGAACTTCCCTCAGAGCCAGCAAAGTCATCTAAAAGTAAGGACTGGAAGACTGGAATTCTGGAAATTACAGCATGCATTTCAGACAACAGCTTGACCCTCCTGCTGATACAACACATTACAGGCAATGTGGGTGTTATGCAGCAGCCAGACCTCAAACAAAATCAGCATCCCAAGTTGCAAAAAGAAAAATAAATTATAGAAGCTTAAAAAAGCCCAAACAAAAATCCTACAGTAGAAACATGAGAAATATTATTTGATGTGATAGTCTTCAAAACCTCTTCAGTTTCTGAAAAATCAGAACAATTACTGAAAACTTCTTTATATTGTGATCCAGGAAATTATTGAAAACTAACTCATTATGTGACTAATCTACCACTAATTTCATTCCTTCCTGATCTTTCAGTTTCCTTGTAGCCTCTCTCATAACAGATGCTAATTGGTAACTACCTCTCAAAACACTAGGATACACCTATACTAACTAGAGAAGTAAAATAATCATAAATATTTATATCTCCATACTGGTGAAGATGAGAGAATATTACAGTTTAAGAAAATAACAACATATCAGACCAACAGGGAATTTGAGACTAGGCCAGAGTTAGAGTGGCCTAATCTTCACAGATGTTTAGTTCTAGTTTAATTAGGGACAGGGATATGGTTTTCAGCTGGATATTTTGTTTTACTTGATTGCAATAGTTACCCTTATGTAATCCTAAAACTGGGTAATCATACTGGAAAAGCATCCTTCTTTAACACAAAAATTTTGTAATAGTATTAAAAGTGAACCCACAAATGATTGCCTGACTGCACTTCAGAAGTGTGAAGCACAAGGCTTCTTAAAAGTTCAGAATTCCTCAATTTGTGTTGCATTGAGGGAAAATGTCTGCAGTTTGAAGGAGAAAGGAAGAACTGAAAACTTACTTTCTAATGAAATCCATATTAAATAACATTGGTTAAATATCCAAACAATTCAGAAACACACACTTTCTAGTATTAGTGCTATTCTACTCTTGCTAATACCTCATATCTATTTCAATCAATAAAATGCAGTTCCTGGAAGAACACCTTGGTGCTATTTCAGGAAAACCAAACCAGCTCAGGTATTGCCAATCACATTTTACAAACACCTGAATTACTTAAACTCAGTGCTTAGACAAGCATAAGAAAGTTTACCAAGTATAACTCAGGTACATTTACCATTGCCTTTATGTACATACAGGCGGAAACCATTTGCAGGTTTGTTGCTTGCCATTTCATCAAAGACAGAGGTATAGTTCTGGTTAGTTATTATTTGTTTTTTTCAGTGAGCTCTTTAGAGAATAACCTAAAAAAACTGCTGCAGGAGTTCCCTCCCTCTTTCCCTGCCTTCCTGCCCTCCCCGGCCGCCAGGAGCGGCACGGGGAGGGTGTCTGTGCACCAGTGCCGGTAACTGCGCGTTCCCCACACCCGGCCCTGCGCGCCCAGGGCCCGCACCAGGGGACGGCTGCGTTGTGTGTGTNAGGATCTGAGCTGTGCTCGCCGCAGCCAGGCCCGCAGGAGTGCCGGGCAGGGCACCCCCGAAGCGCTGGCCGGGTTGCCCCTGAAGGCGTCTCGGTGCGCGTGCAAGGCAGTAACTGGTTCTGTAAGTGTCAGTTTAGAGGCTCGTTTGTTTGTTTTTCTTTTCATTCTCAGCCATTAAGAGCAATTCGGTGAACGCACCAGGTTGGAAAAGCCCTCTAAGTGCATTGAGCCCATCCTATGACCCAACGCCGCCAGGTCATCCAGGCCGCGGCACCGAGCGCCACGTCTGGCATGCCCTTAAACATCTCCCCCGCCTCCCTGGGTAGCCCGTCCCGGTGTCTGAGCACCCCTCCCGTGAGGAATTTATTCCTAATGCCCAGCCTAAACCTCNGCTAAGGGCGGCCGAGCCCGACATACGAGGTGTTCGCGGCGCTCCCGACACCCGTCTGCCCCCCGCAGCTCCCCGGGGGCTGCACCCGCCCGCAGAGCGCCCAGCTCCCGCTCTCGGGGCACCCGGGCCGCTCGCTGCCGGCCGGGGAGGGCAGGGAAAGAGGGAGGGAAGGAAAAGGAAGGAGGGCAGGGCAGGGCAGGCCGGGCCGAGCCGCCCCCCCGCCCCGCACTCACAGTCTCCGCCGGCACCGCCCGGGCCCGCGCGCCCCACGTGACCCNCTGTGAGCTGCACTCGTGTGGAGCACTAGTCTCTGGTGTCAGTAGTCACTGCGTTGTTCCCCAAATTTGACACACATACCCAGACTGCGAGCTTAGTTATTAATATTCACTAGGGAATACACTAAGAAAATTATAAATGCCTAAAATAACTGGTTATCGTAGAGAAACACTGGCAAGCTGATGGTGACTAGGAAGGAATCATGCAAACCCCTTAGCCAAGGCTACATGTAAATGGCCCTATTTTGCTGTCATTTATGTGGCACTTAGGTCTCACAGAACATTTTGGCAACTCGTACAAGTATGTCATAGAATTTATAAGAAAATTGCATTCTACCCTTCCAAAAACAGCACACAGCTCAGCAGACTGGCAGGCAGGGAAGGGGCTGAATTCCTAGAAATAGGGTGGAGATCAAGTTAAAGGAGCAGGCTTTGCCAAAACAAGCAACTTCAGCATAGTCCTCGCTTCCAAGAACAAACAGAAGCCAAAAGAGGAGGGCAGACTCAGTGTGTGCCACCATTTAGACATGTTATCTTAAGCTCCTTAGTTTTGGCACATTTAGATCTGTTACCTCAATTAATGCTAATCATAATAATTCATAGAAATCACAGGATGTGGGAGTTAAAAATGCCTAAACTGATAGATTTTCTATCATATACCAGGTTTGCGACAGTTGGCACTGTTTTCTATAATAGCATACTCTATACAGTAATAATTCCAGTCCCTAATTCTTAAAGTTGCAGTATTTATTGCCTGAGTACAGGTCTAGATCTTATTACGGGATGTGCAAGACCTCAGGTTGTGGTTCTCTTCTGGGACCTAGAAGATCCTAGTTCACTTCCTGCATTAGCCTGAGAAACCATATATTAATATTCACTCTTTTCAGGTCCTTATTTATACAGCAGGGATAATAAAAGTCACAGGAACAATGAGAGGCTAAGTAAATGAATCATGTGTTCTGATGCTATAATTAATGGGCCACATATGTAACTAGATTTTTTTTCAAAGGCAAACACTGTTCTTGTACTTTTTACCCATGTGGGGGATTTTATACCCATTAAGCTCTTCAAATTTGGTGTTTTTTCTCTTGTTCTGCAAAAAACCCACCAGATCTTCTGAGTTATTTTATACTTACATAAATAGTTGTCTATAAGAAAAGAAGAAACACCTGCTGCTCTCTTTCTTTAATCTTCTGCCACTGTTCACCTGATGGATTTCTTTTCCCTCTTTGTCTGAATGTTAATTTTTCTTACAATAAAATTGAATAAAATGAGAACTTCTGTTCACAAACTACAACTTCTTTTTTTTGTGGAAAAATTCAAAAGTTGACATACATGTCCCATATGTGCAATTTCTCAGCTCTCCTCAACATCAAAGAGATTCTTGAGCAAGAATAGCTGAAGGGCTGACACATAAAAGGTTGGTTGAATTCGTGTAAGACAATATCCCTTTCCATTTAAGCAACTATTAACAGTATAGGTTATGTTTCCTGGTTATGTCTGGCCTGATTAGAAAGAGAATTCAATACTTGCAAAGAAAATAAAGAAGAAATAAGCAAAACCATCATTTTCCTAACCCGTGTTCGCTCAGTACAGGAGTGACGCATACAGTGAGCACTGCTTACGCCTTACTGCTAACTATATAATCCATGTAAATATTTATCATACAGCTATTATCAGTGTAAACATACAGCTTAGTCATATGTTGACCCATAATGAAAAAGTGACATTGAGATCTTTGCTTAATAGCACAAGGTTTAAACTTGATTTAGAAGCAGTAGGGCAGATCTCAGAATACTCATTTTTTTGGAGATTTTTACCAAGGCTTTTCAACATGCAACAATTGGGAAGGAACATCCTGCTACGAATGCATGGATGCAAATTAAATCCATATCTGAAGGATATTTTTTAATTAATGGTGGGAATCTGATAGCAGCATATTTGAAACACTGTTTATGTTAATCTTGAAGGAACTAGTTAGGACTAGCCTGTAAATGTAAGAAGAATGTCAGAGTGTAGTTATGGTAAAGGAACTGTGACTTTCCTAGACTGTCAGTACGTGACAGTGTTTACAAAGAGTATAAGAAGAGAGAAGCAGTAACCCAGAATTTGATACACAGAATATTGTGAGTCTGTCAGAAAATTAACAAAATACAGATGATTAAAGGACCAGTTTAAACTTGTTATTAGTTTATATACAGCTATTGTACTGCTGCTACCATTCTGGTTCCGAAAGCAACATAATGCTGTGGAGGCAAGACATTCAGAGAGATACAGATGGAAATATGATCTGATAGCATATGTTTTGTGTGAATTCAGGGCTTACTCTTTTGGAGTCTTTTATCTGACATTAACATTGATTTTACTATGTAGCTCAACCACACTAAAGTCTCCTTAGCTGGTGGGGTACTTTCTCCCATTCAGCTGCCATTATCCCCAACACTGTGACTTTATAATACAATATGGACAAATGCAGTGAAAAATGTAGATGCCTTCTCTCCAGCTTGTAGAGATAAAAAGGAATATATCCTGGAGGTTCCTGATTTGCTCATATAGTCTGCTGGAAGGAATAGATGAAACATCTGGTGGAAAATAAGAGTGTATTGGTCTGAATTTGGGCTGGAAGAAACGGAGCAACATCAAAAAGGTTTTATAACATTTATGGCCAAAGGGATATTTGATCATCTAGTCACCTCCTGGTTATCCAGATACTTCCACATTGCATTCAGACACTTCAGTTAAGCCGAAGTATTGTGGAAAAGCTCAAAAGTCTGAGCTGATGTGTGTGACCAAAAGAGAAGGGAGTAGACCAAAAGGTAATGATAAGGAAATGAATGTACGAACTATGCCAAGGAGATGCTACCAGGAAATCCCTTTCTGCAGCTGAAAGACTTTCTAAAAAAGGTATCAGAATCAAAGAGAATAAAATTTTACATCACTGGTGAAAACAAACTGTAATGTAAAAAGTTATTCGTTATGGAATAACAAGAGAGTAACCTGCTGTCATTTAAACTGAATTTAAAACATGTATAGGCAAACATTTATCTTCATTTTGCTTGACCACAGGAATGTTAAATAATCATTACTAAAACAGTTGAAAAGTTGTTATTCATAATAATACTATAGGCAGAAAATATTCTGTTGAATACAGTTCTTTTTTTCAGTGGCAGCATAATTTACATCTCATTCACAGTTTATAAAAATCATGAAATTAAAGTATATTCTGCTGCTGGCAGGGAATTTTTGTTAATACTCTAGCTGTGAAAATTTTGTGATTATTTCCCATTTCTATAAAGTATTCACATAATGTTTTCCTTTACGGAAACATGGCTTTTGATCCAATTCTTTGTGAAATTTGAACTCCTTTATAACAGGGATGTGTGTTAGTAATCTGGTGACTTATTTGTGTGCTCCACTGGCCTGCAGGATGCCAGGACAGTGGAATCAATGTCCTTCCCAAGGGAGATTAAATGCTGATTTGCAGTACTCCCAGGTTCCCAGCTCTCAAAGTTGGGCTATCCTGGAAGACTTTATCTGGCACTCCTTGCAAAAAGGATTTGTCAAAGATAGTACAGGAATTTCTCCAGAAATTACATTTAAGTCCCTTTTTGGAAGTATCTTCTTGCTTTGTATTTTCTTCTGGTTATATGAGTAGAGTTCCAGCTCTGAATGTTTTTGTCTTTTATACAAACCTTGATCCTACATCCTATATGCTCACTGGCCTGGCTCTCGTCCCCTGCAGAGAGGCTGAGAGGCAGAGGCAGGGGTAGGGAACCGTTTGGAAGGGGGGCTGATACCAGCAGAAGACTGCTTCTAAAATTTTACTTCACAATTCAGCCTTTTTATTTCTGTTTCATACAAAGAAGGAAGTTTTACTTCCCTTGGAAGTTTGAATCCCAGGTGTAGTGAGGAGGCATAGTATGCATAGTATGTCATATTATCCATATTATTGAAATGGTCATTGATAATTGTTTGGAGGTTTTGGGGGTTTTATGTTGTTGGTTTTAACTTAACAGGCTTCCTAAAGCTGTCTTTAATATATTAAGATTTATTTAACAAACTAAGGTTAATGAAGACATCTGTCACAGCTCAGAGTGCATTAGTGGCCTTAATTGCCCTGACCAGCTTCACCTGGGTCCCCCATCCACACCCCCTGCCCCTGGCCCAGAGACCCATTTAAGGTCAGACCTGGGGTTATAGTGCTTTCTTGAGTGGGGCTGTAGTAGTGTTGGTCTCTAGCTCCTCCACAGTATTATTCTGGTCTTGGGCCTTCAGCTCGTGGCTTGCAATGCCCGATTTTGACTTCCCGGGATTGCTACCAACCTGCCCTGTCACTATGGGCTACCCTGTGGTTTGGGCTCTTGGTTGGACCAGCTGCTGCCTGTGGACCTTTCTTGTCCCTTGCTCAGGTACTTTTGAGCTGGGTCCTCTTCACAGAAGACGTTCCAGAACAGGAAAGAGCCAAATAACTCAAGGCAATGAATCTGAAAGTGGCAATTCACAACTGGTAAGCTCTATCAAAGCATTATTCTATTTTTTTCTCACTATTGGTTCTGGTTTTACAACATTCAGTAGGAACTATAAAGCTGCTGTAGAAAGGAGCAAAGTACAATAAGTAAAGATAAAACTGGCTTTTTAAAGCACTTCAGTATTTTGAGCATAGAAAATAATGCATGAATTATAATCAAACTAAGTAAAACTACTGAATATCAACATGCCTGGGAGCTTGTATTTTGTAGCTGAGTCTTATTCAGGTTCAGCTCAGGTGATACTTTGCTCTAACTTGGTAAAGCAGAAATTTCTGGCAAGTGCTGTATTTGATCAGCTAGTGTAGCTAGGAAAAGTAGACAAGCTTTCCAGGAGCACAATGCTTTAACCTTATCCGAAATAGAAACAGTTGTCTTCAAAGCTCAATAGAAATTGAGGAGTGGTTTTTGTTTTGTTTTGGGTTTCTTGGAGGTTTTTTGTTTGTTTTTAAATTACCTCTAGAGCATATTGGGAACTACCCATAGCAGGTGGTGGAAATAACTGGTGAGCCTGTTGGGGCTGATGGTTTTTGCTGTGTGTGTATAGAAAATAAGCATCAGTCTCAAACAGCAGGTTTTGCCTGTTTTTGTGGTAGTGCTGCTGTAGCCTTACCAATCTCCTGGGGACAAAGAAGTGTGTAGACAGACATACTACTCCTTGGACCAAGAAATACAGGTGGGAGCCCTTCTCCAGACCTGGTGCAGCAGTGGGAGGTGGCTCCGTGGTGTCTTCCTGTGACTGCCTGTCGTGACACGCAGCTGAGGCTCAGGAATAGGCTGACGTGGTGCAGTCACTGTGTAAACACCTGCAACAGGTTGCTGTCTTAGTACTCCAGTTTATTTTCCACTCTGCTGAAGATGATTGCCTGTCAGTCCTCTGCTGATACAGCTGTCTAATCTTCTTTAAACAAAATCACAGGGCTCGGGCTGGGGTTGTCTGCAGGGGCTGGGTGGGTCTGCAGCAGGCAGGATTCGCATCGTGCTCTGCTTGTGCCAAGAGGCAGCGCAGCTCCCAGCTCCAACAAGCACCGCAGCCCCGGGCTGCCCTGACCCACAAGCCATCTCCACAGCGCCGATCTCACACTTCAAAGGCCACCCCTGGAAACAAAGCAGAGGTCGGGGCAGAGGGCTTGCGATTGGCGAGGAATGAGCACCGACAAGGGCATAAAGATAGTGCTCAGCCATCTGCATGGGTGTTTATGCAAACTTTCTAGGACTTGTTCAGGTTTCTGGGAATCTTCCAGCTTTCTAGGTAGAAGGGCAAGTTTTTCAGCCGTTAGCTAGATGAACCCTCCCATTTCCCAGAGTCAAAGAATTCCCGTGGGGATTGCCCTGGGGACCTATTCCTCCTCTCCAAAAACTTATGAAAGTCTATTTGCAGCTTTTTCTTTCAGCAGCTCAGTAATATATACTTCTGCTACCTGTCACGTTTGTTTCGATTATTCATCCTGTGTTTGAATTTTGATCTGTGTCCAATGAGCTTCAGAAATATATTTTTTAATTACTTTCCTTGTTCTCTTTACTGGCTTTCCATCTGTAATATAATGGTCTCTGGCAGCTTTCTGGCTTTTGGCACTGCAGAGTACCTAGATCAGTTACAACAAGGTGACTCTGCGTTCTGTGCAGCTGCCTGTGAGGATTTCAGCCAGACCTTTGCTTGATTAATGAGCATTGGCCTATTCTTGAGATAAATTCATGCTGGATTGTGCCCAAGGGCTACAGAGTGGGCACTCGAGGGAATTTAGTGGGAGAAATCTGTACTTGAAATGACTTTTCTTTGAGATCTGTTTACTTAATGATTGCTTGCTTGAAGGTAATACCACCGATAAGGAGGAAAAGCCAGTCAAAACTGCAAAGAGAAGTACATGCATTAGATTTTTTTTTTCTTCTTATTTATGTCAGCCAGTTCTCTCTTGGAGGAAAGATTATATGGCAGACCCTATGCTGAGCCAAGTCCCTGAGATAGGTGGGAGCTCAGGAGATATTAGCTTGCATCTGCATGGTGCCTGTCAGCAGTGGCATTTGTACATCAGGGACTTGGCACTGAGCAGTAGTTCCCCTTCTGCCCCTGGCAGAGCTGCTTTTCTTGATGATGACTGGCATATCCGTGTTGATGTCAATCATGAACCATGTGTATGAGCATGTTTCAGTGGATTTCCTAAAAATTAATGTGTGGCAGCTTTACCTGCCTGCTAGCCTCCCCCATTAACTTCTGGATCCATTGACCAGTTTCAGTCTCATCGGCTGGAATTGTGTATTTCCTGTGTGCTGCAGCTGCAACCTGCAGGTGGATCTGTTGGGTGAAGGGAGCTGCTCTGTGCCATGTGATGGGAATGGCCAGGGAGTGCATGCAAATCCCAGAGCTGTGCTCAGGTACCTGGGGGCGTGATGGGATACCAGTTTGTTTCAACAGGCCTGTCCAACACTGCTCCTTTGTAGCTGTGTCCCCTCAACAGTGGGGTTGTGAGAAGTTTCATGCAGCTTTACCTGCCCCTACCATGTGATGATTCTTTTCCAGACAGCAGGTCAAAGAGATGGGCAAGAGACTTTAGGGAGACTTGAAACCATTGCTTCCCAAATGGGAGGGTGAGGGGAAAACAGTATATAGGGAACATGCCAGGCAGCTGACAGTATTATGATTGAATGTGATATTCAGAGCAAGCAATCAGGGTCAATTTTTCTGCTATTTGTGACTTCTACATTTATATAAGAAGTTGGATGCCTGTTTTGTTACACCATTAGGGAATGGGTGTTGAGATACTTAACAAAAAAGTCTCCCAAGAATATGATCTATGCAGTATTTGAGTGCTTCTGTTGGTGTTTCAGAGAAGTGTTTCTCTGAAGGAATCATATGCAATTCTGCAAATCCCAGGTTAATTTGCAGAAAAAGAAATAAATGGATGTGTGCACAAAAAGTCAATATACTGAAATGAAGAAAGCAACAGAAGACAAAACACAATATGTGTGTGTTTTCAGAGTATCTGTCAATCTAAAGTAATAAATAAGTAAACAGAACCTTTTAAATTCGTGCAAGTTAATCCCTTTCAGGGCTGAATTAACTAAATCATATCCCTATGAAATAACCCTCATTATATAAATCAGTGTGCTGATGGATTACTGAGTTTGCAGCCAAAAAACCTCACCACCATAGGTGTGAAATTTCCTGATCATCTAATAAATTGATAACTTTGAAGCCTAGTTGTGACAATTTAAATGTCATCACTATTAAACAAGTTGCCAAAATGCAAACAACCATCCTAAGTCATTAAAATGTAATTATAAAGGACAGCTGGGTCTACTATCAATCTGGGCTGTGGGGACTCATAATGGGGAAAAATAGGAAACTTTCACACAAACAGAATGAGGCTCTGTATGTGCCAACCCGAGCCTGCTCAGGAAGCAGAGGAAATGTGTGTGTTGTGCATACACACTGATGATCATAGAAGGCTTGCATGGCTGAGATGGACACAGGAGTCTGTGACAGGGTGACATCCATCAAACATCTTCACTGTCTCACTGCCATCTATGAGAAGTCCTTCTGCTTATTATCATTGCAAATGAGAGGCAGATAGAATGGGTGGTGGTTACAGTCTACCAGAAATGGCAAGGAATTTGCTCTACTGTGGAATGGCACACAGGTGGTGTACTCTCTCTTTTGAGAACCAGGTGGACTCTTAAGTAGTAATGAAGGTTTGCTTTTTGGCTAAGCATAATAAAGGAAAAAGTGACTATAAGGTTTTGCAAGCATAGACCTGATATGTTTATGAAAGCTGTGTGTAGTCATTGATAATGAAGTTAATGAACTTTATGTTTATTATTTGCTTGATGCTCTGATAAGGCCATGATGCAGGCCACAAGCCCAGTCCTTGCTCAGGACTCAGTCTCGCTACATAAGGTATAGCTCTAAATTCACATTGGTTTCAGCTCTATCCCAATAAGTTCTATCTTTTATTCAGTGATGCAGCATGTAGTCAAATAGTTTTACTGCTCATATGTACCATGGAAATGGTGGGACGAGTTAGAGCTGTGATACTGCTTCATTAAAACAGTAACCCCAAAAGGAGGTCCCACGGTATTTTGGTGTTTTATTTATATGCATTATGGAGCTACACCAGCTGCTAGCTTCCATAATTAAGCCTCATTTTCTCTAAATGTGGTGGGAAGGGTAAAATAAGTGAGAAATGCTGATAACTGGTAAAATTCTACAAGAAATCTTTGTGTTATGTATCTTAATGCATATAATAACTCAAGTATTGGATAGTTACTTTTTGAGGCTTTTAGAAATCTAAATGGATTTAAGAGTCTGTGAATGCTAGCATGTTATTTGGAATAGTATGATTCTCTTTTCCTATAAGTCAGCTTACAGCACAGTCTTCTCAAAAAAAAGAAAAAAGTTGCATTGCAAATAATTGAAAGGTGCGTTCTAACTGATCAGTGTTCCTAAAATATTTAAGTATCAAATTCATGTATCTTTTTTCTACTATGAAGTAAATCCTTGTGGTGCCCTGGGGCATTTATTGTGCTGAGAAACTTTTCATTTATTCTCACTGTGAAACATGTGCTATTGCATATGGGTGTTCACAAACCATTCATTTCCTTCCTTTTGTGTACTTGGAAATGATCTAATAACTGGGTGTTCTACTGTAATTATCTACCTTTCACTTTTGTAAATTGTAATTTGTGTGTGTTTTGTAATGAGAATCAGTTGGTACGGAGCTTAGAGAAACATTTAAGATTACAAACTGTTTCTAATGAACAGATTGTTTTCTGGTGCAAATGGAAAGCCAAGTTGAGAGAGGTTTTTCTTTTTTTTTATGCAGAGGGATGCAGCCTCTCAACAGGCTTTGTCCTTATTTTTTGGCAGTATTGGACTGCCCTACTCAAAAGCATAAACAAGCCTCAGCCTATCAACAGCAGAAATGGGACACTAACCTGCCAAGTGCAGGGAAATGAATAAATGGAAGAACAATAAAAGTCATAAAGTAGGAAATCTCATGCGGTGTGAATGATTTCTTATATAGTGTAAGCAAATTTTTTCTGCTGTTTGTTTCACACAGCTACACTAAGGATGAATAAATTTTTGTCACCAATGGTGTTATGGAAAGCATGCAAATTCCAGAGATCACACTGGCTAATGGGCAGAATGGTTATTTTGAAAGGAAAAATAAGCTTTCCTATAATTTTCATTCACAATCTCCCAATGTGAGATGACAATTTACTGCAGGTTTCAGAAATTAAATGTTAGTTTTGCAGGTGCACTGAAGAGGTTTGGAAATTATCTTAGCAAAGGTGAAGCTACATGGTATTTCTCGCCGCACAGTGAGAATCAGCAAGATGACATTGTAAAATATCCCTAGTAATAGGCAGTTAGAAAGTCTGCAGGGGATGAGGTCAAAGAAGGGTTAGCAGCTGACATCAAATCAGAAGCCAGATGTGCTGACCCTTAATCATAGGCTTTTGCAGGCTTTTTTTGGACTGCAATTCAGCATAACATTATTGAATTCACCTTTAGATTAAGCTGGTCTGCTTTGACATATACAAGCCCATATGCAAGTTAATGGCTGTGTCATCCACTTCATTATGCAAGCCTTGATAACAGATCAGTGAGGTGACCTCTGCAAGTGCCACTTTTCAAGGTCCTTAACCATTTCCATTTTCAATGAAAAGAAAGTGGCACTCCCCGTTTAGGTCATGTTGGATCATTAGTTTTGTGTATACAAATTAGAACTGGGAATACTGATCTGTGATATCTTTTTCTTCTTGCAAAATGACTTGTAACTATATAATTCAGCACTGTATTGTGAAAATCATCTGCTCTTGTATTGATAGAAAATCTTTGGCTTTGCAGACGAAACATTTTTAGAGACAATAGTCCCAGCAAAGGCATAGGTCTTAGTGGACTGAGATTAAGGATGAAATTTTTGGAAGATTAAAATATTTCAGGAAAAAAATACATTTTCATTAAGGTCTGGAGATGGCAAGGTTAAAAATGTGTATGCAAACCTTAACTGTTTGTTACTGCTTATATGTAATTCTGCAGTTTTAGCTCATGAGGTTATTGTGCAGAGAATTTTTGCATTAGAGCTGAAGTGAAAGAGGGCTTCCCATGGAGCAGTTTCTACTAGTGTAACAAACGTTTTTGGGTTGTTAATATAAGCTTAAAATAATGATGTATTGATGTAATGTTATCTTTATTCAGAGGATGTGCTTCTGACTTGCTCACTTACACAGTGCTTACTCAACAAACCGCATAGTAATCGGTACTATTAAGGTCAATGGCAGCCGATCTGTCTCTCACTGTGCACTGGAGACGACATTTGCTGAATATTGCACCAGTAATCTCCTTGCTGATTCCCCTGAAACTACTTCTCTTTCATGCAACTGTGGGAAAGGATTTAGCCAGGAGCTGGCCAGTGGGCTTATGCCCTTTGCAGTTCTCATTATGCATAGTCCAGCTCTCATCCTGAATAAGGCAGGTATGCAAGACAGATTCTTATTTCTTATATTGAATAATACGTGATCTTCCAGTGAGGTGTCTTCAAGGGGAATTGTGGGCTCCTACAGTGAGAGACCTTGATAGCATCCACAATGACCTGGAAACCCACATAAAATGTCATAATCACAGCCATTAGCATAGGATGCTAGTCCTCAGATACTGAAACTGCAGGACTGATGCAGTATTAGCCATCAGGCTCAGCTGAGAGGGAGAGCAGGACTAGTGTCTTTTCCTGAGTTGGTTTTAGAATTCCCTTTGGCACTCAAAGAAAAGCAGTGAGAGGAATTCCTGCCAAACCCAGGCCAGGACTGTGGCTGATTGGTGATGCTGTAGCACCTACACACAGGACCTCAGTGCATGTGTGTTCAGGGCACTAATGTTTTGCAAACTGGACCCATGTTTTACACCAAATTTGCTACAGAACTCCAATGTGGCAGAAGAAACACTGGGTACTCTACAGTAGCTTGATTAATGTTAAGACATTGGAAGTTAGTCAAATATGAAAGTGTTTTATAATGAGAATGAATTCCTCTCGATATTATTTTTTGTTACTTTTCCCAGTCCATAGACAGCGTTGGACTGGAGGTTAAGAACAAAAGCTGGATGTTTCTGCTGGAATTCTCCATGTAGAAATAATTACTGAGGGCAATGTTGTAACTTATCTTTCCATTCCAGATGTGACAACCCTTTCAGGTGATTAGGGGGAAGCAGATCTTTCCATTAAATTTTTTCAGGTTGTTCTGCAGACTCAGGAAGATGTTATTTATACTCTGTTCATCTATTTAAGTTGATCTTTGCCATTGTGTGGCCAAAAACATCTGTTTTAAACAACAAAAGCAGAGATTATTAATCACTATCCTATAGGAAAGATTTAATTCAGTAACAAACTGCATAGCTATAGAATCATGCAATAACTGGAGCCTTGCTGATAGCATGGATAAATTGAGAGCTTCATTGTATTGAGATGTCAGTCTTGCATCTGTCATCACTGCTAAATAATTTTTAAAGGCTTAAAAAGCCCAAGAGGTATCCTGTCCCTGTATGAGATTTCAAATTCATTTGTTCTTATCTCCTGGGTGCTATTTTTAGAAATAGCAGAAAAAAGAGGCACATCATTCTAGTAACTATATTCATATTTATAGTTTAATCCTATGAAAGGGGGAAGTAATAAGGCAGTCGTAGTAATCTGCAGAAACTGGAATATCCTTAGTAGCATGTTCAGGTTTTCTTTTTGGGGAAAATATTCAAATTGGAAAATTGTGTGATCCTTAAAGATTTCTCTCCGAGGAGGCAGAGGAATTGCAAATGGACACAGGGTGTTTGGAAGGAGCCTCTGTCGATGCTCACAGTAAAAACAAAGAAATGAGAGGGTGCAAAATATACTGAATAAAGTAAAATGCTTTACTTCATAGTATTTACCTTGGTTTTGTACTTGTAACATGAACCAATAAATAGAGAAGTGATCCAAAAAGCTAGATAAGTCTAACTGGTGCAAACCTGGGGAGATCTTGGATGTGAAAATAACTGGAACTACTCTATATTTACTTGAAATCTGGTCCTTGAATTAAGAGCCCTCAAAGAAAAGAACAAAGATAGGATTCCTGCAGGGAGTAGCCCCATATGTAGAAACTACAGAATGAGGAAACCTCAGCTTTGTGTTCTGCAACTCGGCCCTTGAGTTTTAGGCCTTTAGCTCTGACTTTCTTCAAATACAAGATGTGCAGTCAAGAGTGTGGCCCTGCCAGCCTGTGCACTGGGCTGAGCAGCACATCTCCTAATCATGCTGTAATTACATGAAGAGAAGCCCTGAAAATCAAAGAAATATAAGCAGTCCATTTTACCACTTGCTCCCCCTGCCTTTAATAACCATCCTGATTTTCCCAGATTTTACAACTGGGCTTTACTGATTCCTTTCAGTCTAAATCCATCAACTGACAAATGTTTTCTTCCCGTCTTTATCAGAGAAAATAGATGCAGATGTTATCCACTGTGAAATCCTCGTGTCCTGGGTAAAAACAGCTACTTGCTGTACTTCCAGTGTAAACACCAACATGTAAATCTGTGTAAGGAGACCATGGAAACAGGGTGCTTGTTGACTCTGTTTTTCTGGGCTGTGTGGCAAGGACAGTGTTCTCTGAATCTGTTGGCTGCAGTTGGTAGTAATGCTTTGTAAAAAATAATCTAATGCATGTAATAACATAATAGGAGGGGAGGATGTATTTATGTAAATCAACTAAAACATCCTCAAGGATTAACACATTTGAGTGGTTAGAAAAGAGAGCAGGGAATAATAGGTGTGGAGACCTCCTGTTTGTCAGCAGAGACTGGGAAATGGTTGAAGCTGCTGTAGCCTTGTGCATGCCAAATAGACACCAAATAATTGTCAGCACTAGAAAATCACCTAGTAGCAATAACTCAAGTAATATGTTGTATTTAACTCATATGCATGAATATTATTTAATACTTCTCTGTGTGGTTGTATGTGAATGCATAGCAAAATAAATTTATTTATTAGTATCAGCATTACAAATTACTTATTAGCATTTTTAAGGGCAATCTTGATACAAACTTTCTCTGTTTAAAGTTGAAGAGAAGTAGGTTTCTGGATTTCTTTAAAGGTCTGACTTTTGGGGTCCAAAAGTTGACAAAAAAATGTTATTTTATTTGAAGAAAATGGAATTGGCAGCTCACTTTTTTAATTTACATTTATACGAACAGTCTGAAAGAGGTGGAAATCCTGCTCTGCTTCTATTCCCTGTGTCATGCTGAGTGCAGTATTGGAGCAGCAAGTAGTTTTTTCTAATTTTAGCATACACACGAAGGAGAGCAGATGCCATTTAGTTTAGAAAATTTGGCTCAATTTTTGAGAGGAGCAACTACAGCTGACAATAGTAACAGCTAGTCACAATTTTTTTATTTGTAATTATAGCTGTGGGGTTTGTAAAGATGCAGGTCTTGGGGTGAGTACAGACCCTAGGTGAGAAACAGGAGAATAGAAGAGCCTGAGAACTGCCACAGAGAACCAGCAGAGCCCCTTCATCCCGGTTATGTAACTCCAGAGGCTCTGCACATAGGACCTGGCATTGTGTATGTCTTCTGAAGAGCAATCAGAATTAAAAAAATTAAACTCTTGGGTCAATGTTGATTTGTAATGTTTGGTCTCAGTTTATGATCTTTATCTCAATGAGGTTTTTCCTTAATTCAGCTAATACAGCTTTTCCATATAAACATAGGTGCATAAATTAGTATTTCCTTTTCTTTCTATATATGCACTTTCCTTTCTGGAATATTTTCACTGGGAACAGAAAGAGTTTACCTTGGCCGTGAAATTAACAGAACTTGGATCTCCTCAGTTTACTGATGAAACAGAGCTTGAAGTGATATATAAACATATTTTTAAGTTCATTTATTTAAAAAAAATGAGCTAAATAATTGGATTTTGGTCAGATCATCAGTGTATTGGAATGACAGACTGTCTCCTATCTTCTTGCTTCTCACATTCAGAAAGAAGAATATATTTCTCTATTATTAAGCTCAGAAAAATCTCAAAAGACACGTTTTGGAAGGAAGTTCCACTATCTGTTAAATAGCAATTTTTCAAAGTAATAGCTAGAAGCTAGTTATGTAACAGCCCTGTGACAGATTTATTTAGGGATAAACACACATACTGGTTTGGTAAACAGCTTTTAGTTTCATAGATTCAAGTTGTTTGCTTTGCTCATAAAAGCCAAAAATTGGACCTTTTTTATGATAGTCCTAAAGTAATTTCTAATTCAAATCGCATCAGCTGGAGGAGTGAAGAGCAAAACCAAACCCTGTAACTTTCAGTCTTTTTTGAACTTGGTACATAGTATTTCACTCATTTAATCTATGTACAATTCTACAATAATTGAAAAAAAAAAACACAAACAAATTTTAGCCCACAGGGCAAACCCACGGGCTTTCTGGGACCAGTGTCTGATTTTTCTTGCTCAATTCTAAGCCATCTGACATACTCAAAATAGAGAAGAATTGTTTTAAGAAGGCAGATAAACTTAACAGTTCTTCATGTTGGATTTTCTTCCTCATTTGTTTTTTTGAGAAACCTGCAATGGTTCCTGTCTGTGCCTTCAACTGAGCCTGTAAAATATTTGCAGGAGTCAGGATCAGGCATTTTTAAGAATATTCTTGCTCGTGACAAAGTAATGAAATTTCACCTTATGTAGGCAGTAATAGTAACAATGTTCCAGACAAGTAGCAGTTATTAAAGTCCATTAGGCTGAAAACAGTTTCTTCAGCGATGCCCCCAAAATTGTCTTAATTTGGCAGGTATCATTTACGTGGTAATTAGTGTAGTAACATTTTAAATGTATGTGGTACCTTTCATATTAAACAGCAAACCTGCAGTAAGTAGAGGTCAAAAGCTGAGAGAAATTAATGGATTTTGACTAGACTATTCAGAATGTGCTAGAAAAGGAAACATTTAAATGGTAAAAAGGTAGCTTGGATTACTTTTTCATGCAGACAGAACTCAAAACAATTGGTCAGGTTTTGTCTAAAATTTCCTAAATTTTTGTCTGACATGAGTCAAGAAAATTGAGTCCTGAAAGTGTGACTAAAATTGAATAATGTGAAAATGGGTTTTAAATTCCTTCAATGCCTTCCTTTGTATGATAAAATGTATAAACTTGCAGGCATACTTCTTCATCAGTGGGCATATATCAAAGTAAATATTTTTGGTATTTCATACACACCCCCTGCCATCCACCCTGCAAATCCTCTCCAAATGCAGATAAAGCCTTTTGGCAACTGGGGAAAACTCAAATACAAGGCATGGTAATTAACATGCATGTGTGCTTACACCATATTTTTGTTGTTAAAATTTAAAGGGGACTTGCTGATGACCTGTGCTTGAATCAGCTACAGCTTTTTTTAAAAACATCATTGGATTTTTTACTGCAATAACTGAACAGGGTATTTGGCAGGTTCCTAAATGTTCCCGTTTAAGTAGCATAGAATTAACATCAATGTTTACAACTCTGTGTGTTTCTTAAATATAGAAACTTTTGTTTTACAAATGTGCGTATGAATTTCTCTGGATGAAGGAAACTATTTTATCAGGGGGTTTTGGGTGTACTTTAAAATGGCACAATGCAGTAACTGCTGAAAGATGAAAGTCCTTATCTTCACTGCTTCCTCATTTGTTATGCTTTAACTCTGAAGGATACTCATATATCTCTTATTCCATGTGTCCAGGGGATTTCTGAGATACATGCTCTTGATCTTGTGCTTTGAAATATCAACATTTCTTTAGCCTGACCAAACCTTCTGAAAGTTGGACTCTGCTGACCGTGTCTCTTCTTGGGGCACACTGTGCAGAGCCAGGAGTTGGGCTTGATGATACTGATGAGTCCCTTCCAACTCAGCAGATTCTACAATAACAAAAACAAATAAACAAATCATTAAGCAGTATATACAAAATAAGAGGGATTTAACACAATGTAAGTTCCAAAAATTGCCCAATGAAAAGTAATGGTGCCGTATCACCAGTGCAAAATGACTGTACACGGATCTCAAAAGAGAGTACATGCAGTCTAATACTGTAATTAAATATTTGCAAATCATGAAGTTTTTGGGATGAACTTTTGGTTCTTACTGGCTAGGAAGTGAAGGTTAGTAAATTGTGCTTTCTGGCCAAGAAGAAGCTGAAGTATTGGAATAATAAGAATTTTAAACTGGAATACACTTAGATTAATAATCCCCATTCTGTGACATGCATATGAATTTTCATTCAACAGAGTCCAAAAATCTAGTTCTGTGCTCCCCCGTAAGTCATGGTGCAATTTTGTTAATGCAAATTTTGAGTCAAATAATGGCTCACAAGTCACAGTACTTCTTACAGGACTTTGTCACACCATAGGGGGCTGTGCATGACCCAGGCTATGGATTCAAATGCAGAAAGTCTGAAGAGTTACCGAAGAAGTCTTACAGGATCAAGTGAAATTAATCTTAAAAGCATACGCATGTGTGCTGCATCATACCAAGGTCCATCCAGGCTGCTCTTTGGTGACAGAGACATGCACAGCAGTGAGATCCATAAACAGTGGCATTTCCCTGAGTACCCTCCCAGTTTCCATACCTTGTGCAGTCCTGGAGCTGGCTGTGCTGTCTTTCTGTTGCATGGACAGACCCAGGTACTTGACTGATTTTTCAAGTCTTGGCATCCTTTGGCAGTGATTTCACAGGTTCATTGACATTGTCTGAACAAGTAACTTTGTGTTTGTTTTGAACCTTCTAGTTTTAGTCCACGTTCTTTATCTTTTGTATTGGAACAATCAATCCTTTTCACTGTCTCCATGCCAGTAATGATATTTCTGGGTATCTGTCACATCCCTTCTCAGACAATCTTTATCCAGTCTGAAAAAATTTAGTGTGCTAGCTCAGTTTAAGCTATCTTTGATCATTTACTCTTACCTTTTTCCAGTTCTTTAATATTGTTTTCAACACCAGAAAGTAGAATTTTTTCAGAGCAGGCAAGGATAAGATGCACAATAGATTGTACATGTAAAAAAATCCTGTTCTCTATTTTGTTTTGTCTCCTTTACATGATAATTTCTAATGTTCTATTTGTTTTTTTGACTGCAAAAGTGTTGAGCTGATGTTTTCAAAGAGCTAACTCTTACAATTCCAAGACAGTCTTCAGAAGTAGCTGTAATTAACTTGGAGCATGTCACTGAATATGTAAAAGCAGACTTGCTTTTCCCTGCGTGCATTTAAGCTTACCATTTTATTGCCCAGCATCACATAGTGCCACTAGGCTTTTCTGCAACTCTTTGAACCTTTAGTAATTCTTTGAAAGACCAGAGACCAATGAAACATATTCCATTTATGATCAGCAGGCCCTGATTAAGCTTGATCATATCACACAAGTGAAAGCTAAAGGAATTCCATCTCACAGCTGGAGCCTGTGAAATGAGTCCATGCCTTCTGAGGCTGATAAAAATTGATAAATTTTGCCCACTATCACTGGACATAAGTCAGGTCTTTAGATAAGCTCCACTGCTAAACTCTTTGGAAAAAAACCCCACAGTAATACTCCTTTTTCTCTAGAAACTGCTGCTTATTCTTTTGCTCTGTCATCCCATTTTTCAGTCCCGTATTCCTGACAACACAGCTGAGGAATCAGTCATGATCAAACACCCACAGCGTGTCCTGTTTGGAAGTAACGAGCCCTGAGACCAGACTGCAGCACAAGGAGTCACTGCAAAGCCAGCTGGTCACAGCAGTGTCCTTATGGCCAAGGGCAGGGGCCCTGACTTTGGGCTGCACACTTTCCATGCAGCTTCTGACACAGGGGACCCCAGAGGACAGTTCACCTGTCTCGATGGCACGGTCAGAGCAGGGGGGTCAAGCACAGCCTGGCTCCATTTGCTCCTCTCCAGCAAAGCAAGCAGGTACATAGCTGATTCTTGCCTCAGAAGGGTATCACCCGTGGGATCCTGTAGGGATCAACATGTTTTCTCCTTTTCTTCTATAATTTTTAAATAGCACTCTGGGCAATAGCACACACATTACCTTCTGCTTTATCTATCATTCATGGTTAAACACTCTGACACCTCAAAGACGAAATAAAGCTGACTGAGCAAGACCAAGACTTGCTGCTGTCATCAAGTAACCATGGGCAAAACCTTCTATTTGGCTTTCATTTTCATATCTCTGTGGACTTTGCAACAGTGGTAAAATAACAAAACAAACCCCTGTGGACCTATGAAGCTCCCTTCCTCAGTCAGAAACTGCTTGAGACCATTGCTTTGAGCCATGCACAGACAACACTTATTATAAATTGGATAAAAGACTCTGTAACTTGCCTTTTGAAATTCATGCCCCAGGCAATTTTGTCTGTGGTGAAGGAGACAGAATTAAAGCACAAAAAAAAAGAAGTCTGTGAAGCATTGAAACATTTTTTGAACATGTTACAAGATGGAAATCTAAAGATAATAGATGCAGAGCTGAAGGTTGATCAGTGTAGTCGGGGAATTATCCAAAAGTATTATTGAGTTTGCTGTTAGTTTAGTGATACTTCAGTTGGGATATCCATATTCCCCGATGGAAAGCATAGGAATGATGTTTTATCTTTTCTGGCTTCTTTAAACAGAGACATATGAAGCTACATAGGGAGGTAGTAAAGTACAAAAATTATAATCTGTATGAATTAATAGTGTGTTTTCTAAGATGAAAGCTGCCTAATTGATCACTAGAATGTAACTTAAATATTTCATATAATTAATGTGTGCTGTCTAAATGCTGATATGAGTAAAGCTGTTTTATACATGAACTGGAGAATACACGATAGAAACAATCCTAATAAGTGAGGTATGAGAAAGATGCCTTAGACTTTTCCAGTTGTCATTGCTGTGATACAGTGAGATACAGCTGTGAACATAACTGTTTAATGTAACACATTTGAGGATTGTAATCAGTCATTCCATATGTGTTCTTGGTTTGCCTCAAAGAGATGACAGTAGAAGTCAGGGATGCAAGATCTGTAATCACAATATTACTACCATCCCTTTAACAGAGAAATTAAACAACTTGTTTACTTATGTAATGGTTTAACTACTTTAGAGAGAGCCATGCTATTTTTGAAG
The DNA here is from genome assembly GCA_013396755.1 of Sclerurus mexicanus. Lineage (NCBI taxonomy): Eukaryota > Metazoa > Chordata > Aves > Passeriformes > Furnariidae > Sclerurus > Sclerurus mexicanus. Next base: position 392,106 of record VWZF01000440.1, read on the forward strand.
AAGTTATGCAAGTTTCATTCTTACTGTTGAAGGTAGTAAAGTAAATATGACAGATGGGCTTAAACAAATAAAACATGCAATCAACTCAACCTTGGAATGAGGGCCAGAACATACCTCTTGTGATGGACAGAAAGCTGGGCTCTTCTCCATGGTGCCCAGTGCCAGGACAAAAGGCAATGGTCACAAACTGGAATATAGGAAATTCTGTTTAAATGTAAGAGAAATCTTACATTAAAAAAGCATCAGTTTGCCCTACTTGCCTCCCTTGGCTGCACTAGGGGTGGGCTGCTGTTGGGGAGGTCACTGGCACCTGGCCCCCCTTCCCTTGCAGAGCAGTTCGTTCCTCTTGCTCTTGGACAAACTTGATTTCAGCTCAGTAGGAAGTGAAAGAAAATAATATTCAGAAAGTCTTGATTTCCTAGCCTGGGTTGTTTGTTTGTTTTTTTTCCCATGATATTTTGCCTGGAAATAGAGATGATTTGTTTTAACTGAAGAGCTGGCTGTGGGAAATGAAATCAAGTGTTCTAGGAATGGCTTGGAGTGAGGGCTAGAGGGAGCAACTTGTAGGTCAGTTGGGTCTGGAAGGTGAAATGATGAAGCTGGTGAACAAGAGTCATGCTGCTTTTCTTAGAGACTTACTGTGATGTAACTTCACCTTTGGGGAATGTTTCTTTTGGTTTGTATCCTTGTGAGAGATTTTTAGTGGACTCTAGAATTCTAGAAGACAGTAATAACAAGTCTAGCACCTTTTTAACAGAAGAGTCAGGTACACGGGAAAGTGAGCAAAGTGCAGAGAGTCACATTAGAGGAGAGAAAGGTTGAGAAGAAAGAGCCATAAAAGCAGTTGATGGCAGAGTCAAAAAACAAATCAATAGCCTATGACAGTCACCTGAAAAGATAAATAAATAGTGGGGTTTTTTCTTACTGCATTAAGGGTGCATGTTTAGTCTTAACTCCTACTTTCACACCATATTTGCATCTAGATAAGAATCTCTAAGTGAACAGGTAAAGGTGGCTGCAAGAGAAACTAATCTTCACTGTGATTTAGAGCAACACTGCTTCTTTAGTCAGTTTTGGATCCTTGCACTGGCCTTCCTGGGATGCCATTCCACCAATGCAGCATTACCAAAACACAAATTTTGATTATCCCACAAAAATATGATCCATTCTGCTCTGCCAGGTTCAGTAGTGACACTGCGAGTACTTACTGTCTGAAGCACTTAATTCCTTATGAGATTACCTCATGCTAAGCTAATCTTCAAAAACTTACTAAGGCAGATAAAAATTAAGAACTTTGATACTTATCTGTTCTATTATAGTCCTTCCTTTATATTATGTTGTCTTCAAGAGAATAGCTAGCTCTAATGTATTCTGGTGTGTGTGATCTGAACATGGGGATGGTTAAACAGTGCTGCAGAAATTCGGTTGTATTCGGAATTTAGTATTTGGACATGGATGCTAAAAGAGCAACGTCAATTTTGTTCATGTTTATTGAAGATGAATTTTTTTTGTATAGAGAGTCAGCCATAGGTATTTATACAGGGAATGAACTGTCTTGTCTTTCTGCCATATTATGTGAACCTCTTTGCAAACAATTACAGTCTGAATTTTCAATATCTCACTGTCAAAGCAGTGGGAGTATTTAAATACAAAAAATAAGGGTACATTCTTCTTTTCCTGTTCTGGTGTGCACGCTTATGTACCTTACAGAGAAGTGCAGTACTTCAGAGCTTTGGAACTCACAGAGCAAGAAAACAATTCCAATATGTGGTCTGGCATGATGCAAAATAGCTCTAAAAAATAGTTTTCAAAATATACTGGAAGTATTAGTTATTGCCTGTTATTTCTGCTGGGCATAGGACATAAATCTGTATATAGTTTGAAAACCCTTCTGGGACATTTATGGAATCCCCTTAATAACCAGGTAAGAACAACCACGTTTTATTGTATCTGCGAAATCAGTTATTATTGAAGATAATGTTCACAAGATGAATTGAGCACATTTAAATATGCTGTCTGCCCGCATACTGTGGACAGGACATGGTATGAATGGAATGAAACTGTCAAGGGAAGTTGATTAGGAAAAGGTTCTTCACTGACAGTGTGGTCGGTCACTGGAACAGGCTCCCCAGGGAAGTGGTCAAAACAGCAAGTTTGTCAGAGTTCAGGGAGTGTTTGGACAATGCCCTTAGTCATGTGGTTTCGGTTTAGGTAGTCCTGTGAGGAGCAAGGATTTGGACTTGATCAGCCCTGTAAGTATCTTCCAACTCAAGAAATTCTTTGATTCTAGGGCTGTCTCCTGCTTTTACCCTCAAATCCATGTTCCCTTGTGCAAGACAATGCAAACCAGATGATGGTTATCCTCCACCAAGAGATGATTCTACTTACATTTGCATATCAGTGTAATATTGCCAAAAGAAAGAATGGGCAGAGCAAATACAAGTTATTATTTAATATTAGTAAGCTTGCCTACTATGTTTAGAATGTTTAATTGAAAAAGGGTTGACATATATTCTGTGAACAGACTTGCATTCACATGCTCGGGAAGGGACAGGAGGTTTTAGCCATAAGTGCCCACAAAACATACCTTGTCATTAATGACAGCCATGAGAGCTGATCTTAATATGCCTTTGGGCTGCAATTCTGTCCCACAGCTCCATGCTGATTTCTTGTCATTCTTCTTGTTGGAGGATAGAAATACATTTGGTTTGTAATAAGTTTTATTTCAAGATATGTATAATATATGAAAATATCTATGTTTGGCATGATGAACTACAGTGTGGAGGAAAGAATGAGGTGATAATATAGATTATTGTTATAGCATGGATTGTCTTTCCTTCTTGTTCTTTGTGTCTTACCAGTTAGGCTCTGCTCCTACATTAGAAATTGACATCTTGTGTTTGGTAAACACCCTTAAACAATGCTGTGTTTTACCGTGTTATTTACAGGATAAGGTGAGAGGATGGCTCCCAGTGCTGCCTGTTTTCCTTCCTGGGTTCTCCGTGTTCTTCTGCAGCTGTTTCAAGGGAATTTTTCACTATTTGACCAGGTAAATGTTCATCTCACATGATTGTTGCTGGGAAGGTGATGGTTGTACAAACTTTGTAATGCCAGATGCATTAGAAAAAAACCTACGAATTATGTGTTCCTTGCCTGGACTTACACAAACCCAAAGGAGAGTATAATTTCACATTGAGTTTTAACCCTAAGAGCAGCAGTGAGCACTGCTGTGGCGCTTTCACCTCTGACCAGCCGGGGATCAGCCTGCTCGAGTAGGGCAGTGCCCAAAAGGGCTAATTAAAGCCCCGCTGCCCTGCACGGGATGTCCGGGGTCACCCGTCATTAACAGCACCAGGGGATATGAAATGAGCCCCCCCAAAGCAGCGGCCCGGCCGCGCCGCCCCCGCAGAGGGCAGCATTGAGCAGGGGATGTGCCCGCACGGCGCCCGCGCTTGTCCCGGCGCCGCGGGCAGAGCCGCGACCCGGCCCGGCCGCTCGGGCGTGACTGAGCACGGAGCGCCCGGGGACGTGCGGGGACAGCTCTGGGGGCACCGGCCTCGCCCGCCGCGGAGCCAGCGCCGTGCCGAGCCTC